>JAWPHD010004839.1:0-177098 GCA_037043455.1 Cyrtodaria siliqua | reverse complement strand
CTGCAAATTCTATAGTAGAGACTCCATTGACGATGAAGCCACGTTTCCACGTTTGCATACGCGGTTTCATGATAAAGACCTTGAATGAGCATGATACAAAATGACAAAATAAATACGAATGGGGGTGTGGGGGGGGTCCTACCCCTCGGCATGTGACAGTGTGTTTGTGTGATTGCAGTGTTAGTATTCTACCACGGCGAACACACGGAAACACATATTGGTAAATATAGGAAACAATCGTCTGTTATGTTAGTAAAATATTGTGACAGTAATGTTTAAAGAATTAAATACAATAATATAGTATAAAACTATATACAAACAGTATTACTATGTACAGTTTATTGCGCTGTAGATTTGCATCTAAACAACAATATCTCCTGTTATATCACAATTACTGAATAACAGGGCAATACATTGTTGTTTCTCTTTTCTTAAATGTTTACTTTTAACACGTATTGTTTAATTATTGTACGAATTGAAACTATCGTATTTCATTATTTAATTAAAGTATTTATTAAATTTTATTTCATCCAGCTGGTTTAAATATATCCATGCTTTAATTTTCTTAACTGCATTCTGGCATGCTGGCATAGAAATAACCAAACATATATGTAACTTGTAACTGTTTCATTATTCGTGAAAGGATCTCCTAGGTAAACGCATTCCTGCGGGAAATGAAACTAAACGGGAAAATGTCAACACAATAAAGCATAAAGCATGTGTGCGTAGAAAAAAAGGTAATGCAGTAAATACACTCCTTAAAAATGTCTCCAACGAGATTGTCCACTTATAGTTTCAATCTGTTCTAAAGAAATAATAATATTAAAACTTAAGCAAACTAAACGCAATCAAAAACGCAAAAATATCGCGAAAATAGTAGATTGTGTGACGAAAAAGTATCAACAACTCGCCGTATCTTCATTTCCGTAACAAATAAGAAATAAAACAATAAGTGTATCACAAAGTGAATGTTGTATCAATAAACAATGTAAATATTAAAATATTACTAAAAATAAATTTGTTATGTTAGAAAAATACATCTAAAAATAGTTTTCTTAAAAAGTAAATACATATAAAACATAAATAATGTTCACACATTTTATTTCGCTGTAGATTTACATCTCAACAAACAACCTCCTGTTATCATGGAATGTTCTCGATTTGGCAATGATGGCACGTTACAAAACTGTAAGTGACAAATTATAGCATGGAAGACGCTCTACTAAAACAAATCAAATACCAAATCCGAACAATGTGCAATGCGGTAGCAGTGTATTATATACAAGTGTTATACAATTAGGCCTTTTCAATTAATTCATTTATCACAAGGAACTTTCATAACCTTTTAAAATGTGGGAACGTCTCTCTTGTGGAAACGCGTTCCTATGGTAGGGTAAATGAAAGAAATATGCCATTATATTGACGGGAATGTGTAAACAAAATAAAGCCTTCATGAGTAGAGAAATGGTAATAATTCTGCTATAAAGCAGCAAATACACTCCTTAAAATGTCTTCGGTGAGACAGAATTTTGTAACATACAGTTAATTCATTAGGTAGTGATGCGATCAATTTTGCGTTCTGATTAGACTGTATAGATACGTCTGAATCTTCAAGTAACATAACTCCATCATGAATGAGTATGCTTAAGCTTAAGTCATGCTGCAATTGCTTCATGATTATTTTATTTAATAAACACATTTCAAAAAATGAACATGTATTTGATCCGTATGTTTTAAAAAAAATGAAGTATTTAAGAAAGTATTATTTCTGTTTGTACTAAGCTAAGACGCTGTATTTTGTTTGTATGACGCTTAGACACTGTATTTGGTTTGTATGAAGCTTAGACACTGTCTTTTGATATTGTTTAGCCAAGACTAATTAAGCTCAACCAAACTTTGTACATCTAGGGTCGTTGTTGAACTGGTTTGAGATCTTATAAATAAGAATAGTATTGCCAAGTTATGTTTAAAGTGTTATCACACTAAAATCATGACTGTCGCTTAATGATAGGCGGAAACAATAGGTCACTGCTTCATTTTATGTGACACTTGTTTTGGAGGTAAACATGGACTCGAGTCGATGTTATATAATTATTGTCAAATATCTGTTTAAATATAACACATAATATAACATTAAAAAACATGTATTAGCTTAAATGAAACAACACTGATCAGTGCTTGTTATCACATTTTTTCTCATATTGTCAAATAATACATTCATAATATTCCTTGTGTTGTTCACATGACGTTCGCATATTCTGAGCAACCGTCCAGATATTCTTGGACGAACTCGTAGCAATAGTTGTACTGCTCCTGAAACAGTGAAAACAAAGTCAATCATTTTATAAAAACATTCATAACTTGAACTTAATATAGGTTACTGCCTTTTAATAGTTCAATTGATTGTATGAATGATCAAGAGCACTTATCATTTTAATAGAAGCTATAGAGGTCATGTCGACGCTCTGCTTGTTATAATTGAGAGAATATTATATATGCATTGCATCATTTAGCTGCAAATAGGAGGTTTTATCAAGGTCCAAAATCCGCTAAGGAGAAGTTATTTAAATGTTAAATGTCCCTGTTTAAATCTATTGACCTAGATCTTGACATGTTAACACTATACATATACGCACGTTAGATAGGTCAATGCCAATGAAAGTGAGAAAAATCTTTTAAAGTATTTGACTTGACATATTGACATAGTTTGTTGATTGATTCATCCAATGTTTAAAAAATAGTTTGATCTTATTTCCACGATGCTACTACATGAATATTCTTTAAGAGAATACTTTCAAGTTCTAAAGAAGTTGATATAATATTGTTTGTTTTTTTGTTTTCTGCTATCGAACCAGATTTTTGACGAATCTTATTTGAGCGAGGTAATTACCAAAATGCTATAGGTGAGGTTTCATTAATATTCTATCATCTGTTCTCCTTTGATTTGACCTAGTGACCTACTATTTCACAGATTGATCTAATTCGTTACAAGTTTGAGTTGGTCCAAGCCTCGAACGGTAAAAGTGAAATTCCATTGAATTTGTTTATAAAACTGTGACAGTCTGGAGATCACTTAATATATACAGAACAACTTCAAATATTGTATTTAGTGACGTTGTTCATCCTGGTTGTCGCGTTAACGTACTTTGTACACATGTGAAAAATATTAGCAAAAGTATCATCTATGTCAAGTTCTGTCTAACTAGGTTTTAACGTAAAACAGGAACTATGACTTCGCTACGGTCGCTCCTGTCATCGTCGGTTTTAATGTTGGTCATATGTATTTCCATAGTTAAAGATAGTTTCACAATGAAAACTACACAAGTTTTGTATCTGTTTATCAGTATGTGCATATAACCACACAATGACAAACCATGTACTGTAACACATAGCTTTGAATCAAGCTACATAAATAATATTTGATTGCATAACTAACAGTGTCTGTGCTGTTCTTTAGTATAACGCTGTAAAAGTCTGCTGTGACGTCGCATGGTCCAAATAATTAAGACAAAATGTGTGCAGTTAGACACAACTGTGGAAACATGTCAGTCAATAACCTGTTTATCTAATATTTGATATGGAAATTATTCTTAAATTAATTACCAACTATGACATTTGACACATGTTAATGTAACTGTGCAATAAATGTAAATATATATTGTTTTTTTTTGCCTTTTTTTAAAAAGGTGTAGTACTACTCAGTTTTAAAAGGCGGTATTTCCCATGTCGAAAGCATTGCTAAATATTGGAGAACACACATATATATTAACCATGAACAGTAACAGAGGTAAAGTCATGTCGTCTCTGAACATGATATAATCACAGATGAAAATACCATGCTTGTGAGTTTATTTAAAGAGAACTGAGACAATATGTAGGAATTTCAGATGTATATCAGTATTTGTTATAGATAAAACCATGATTTGTTTCAGTTTCATATATAAATGATAAAGGTGCACTAAGAGTTGGTCCAGTAAAAGGTACCCGGGAGGGTTTGGCGTCAAGTCATTTATATTTCCATGGGTGGCCGGGTCTGGCAAATACTTTTTGACGTGGGTGGTGGGGCTCGGTCGATATCAACAGTATGTGGGTCGCTGGGTGTAAAATAAGATATCGCAGTCTATTGGTGTTGATATCTTAGATATTTATACATGGGTGGTAGCCCTGGCAAACAAACTTGGGCCTGTAGACGCTCTACTGGTATGATGTGATTCAAAAACATAAACATGATAGAGGCCAACCCAAGAAACATGTTTCCTATATATAACTCTATGTAAACTTTGAGTCATTTTGAATATTTGACGACAACGAAAAACACACACTTGATAGGGGCCAGCAACAGGAACATGTATATGATATTTATCTAGAATGGAATAAGTGGTAATATGTCGTTTGATAAATGTCCTTAAATCTGACATAAGTTTAGCCATGGTGGCCATCATGGATGACTGGAGGCCGCAAAAACACAAATCTGAGGGGGACTAACCCAAAGATCATTGAAATCAAGTTTCATCAAAATCCTTTAAGCGGTTTCAGAAACAATGTCATTTTTAACGTTTTCCTATATAAATCTATTTAAATTTTGGGTCGCTGCGGCGGCCATTTTGATTATTCGACGATAACGAAAAAACACAAACTTGATAGAGGCTAACCCAAGGAACATGTTTATGATATTTCACAAGAATGAAATAAGTGTTTCGGAGGAATTTCCTTAAATCTGACGTAATTTTAGCCATGGAGGCCATCTTGGATGACTGGCGACCGCGAAAAACTTAATTCTGAGGGGGACTATCCTAAAGATCATTGTAACGAAGTTTCATCAAAATCCTTCAAGCGGTTTCAGAACATTTTTATTTGCAGCCTTTTCCTATATAACTATGTAAATATTGGATCGCATGGCGGCCATTTTGATTATTCGACGATAACGAAAAACACAAACTTGATAGATGCTAACCCAAGAACATTCGTTTGAAATTTCCTTAAATTTGACCTAGTTTTAGACATGGTGGTCATCCTGGATGACTGGCGACCGCGAAAAAAACAAATCTGAGAGGGACTATCCCAAATATCATGGTGATTAAGTTTCATCAAAATCAATTCAGAGAAGATGTCATTTTTAGACTTTTCCTATATAACTCTATGTAAACTTTTGATTATTCGACGATAAAGAAAAACGCAAACTTGGTAGAGGCCAATCCAAGGAACATGTATATGATATTTCACAAGAATGGAATAAGTGGTTTTGGAGGAGATGTCGTTTGAAATTTCCTTAAATGTGACCTAGTCTTAACCACGGCGGCCATCTTGGATGACTGGCAGCCGCAAGAAACACAAATCTGAGAGGGACTATCCCAAAGATCATTGTGATTTAAGTTTCATCAAAATCCTTCAAGCGGTTTCAGAGAAGATGTCATTTTTAATGTTTTCCTATATAACTTCGACAATAACGAAAAACTCAAACTTGATAGAGGCCAACCCAAGGAAAGTGATTATGGTATTTCACAATAATGGAATAAGTGGTTTCGGAGGAGATGTTGTTTGAAATTTCCTTACATTTGACCTAATTTTAGCCATGGTGGCCATCTTTGATGACTGGAGGCCATGAAAAACACTAATCAGAGAAAAATCGTTCATACTTGTTATATTAAATAAAGAATGAAAGGCTCTGGTGAGTAGACCAAAAAATTATATGGGCGGTGGGGTGAGTAAGCAATCAAATTATATGGGCGGTGGGTGTAAACAGAAAATTTACACCAACCAAACACTACCACCCCCACAATCCCCTTCCCCACCACCCCATGTACTTTTTTCTGGCATAGCCCTAAATTGAGATACATATCTTTAGTACTGTTTATGAATTTGTCCACCATTTTATGTTGTGTAGAAGTATAAATTCAAATGTGGATGTATCGTTCTGACAAGCAGCTGGTTTATAATATACACTGTTATTGAATTGTATGATAATACACTGATTATCTAAATTGATGTTTTATTATTTCAAAATCAAGATGAATAATTTCATGTTTTCTATTTAGTGTACAGGCGAAATCTGTTTGTGTTTAGTGTTTATATAAAGCAATAATAGGCTTTAGCCAATTCCTGGAATTGAAATAGTCATGATGAGAGATGATTATGTACTTTGTCAAGGGCAGCATATACCTTAGATAGGCATATTGAAATGGATTAACTATAACTGAGTAATGTAGGAAATACCGGATTACAATATAAATGAACATTGTCTTTACTTGATGTTTTGGTTAAATACTATTGTGCAAGTGTTATTAGTTTTTGGAATATCATTGGAAATGACTTATTTATTTGTAAGTGAAGCAAATTTTTTTAACAGGCTGGTCAAGCTATATTGTGTCGGTTTAGTAATTACTGCTTGATTTAAGTGATCCTGGACTTTATAACTACATTGCACCATTTGGTTTTAAGGACATGCCTTTTATTCTGCAAGTAGTTTAATATTTGCAGTAATTCAAAAAAAATACACGTTTAATAGGATAAATATCACCCGTATTAAATTATTCAAATGTATAAAACCTCCATAACATCAGATTGTAAACATGACGAAATGGAAATGATATTGGTTCAAAAGTATCCAAACTTATTTGCAGTATCAAACCTCCCTATTACATGTATGTATTTGACATGAAATCAGGCCTCAACATCCCGTCCACAACACTATGATAGTGGCATGTTCTTGCACCTTTCCCCCCATCCCTTTATTATTTTCTTTTATTTTCCTCCTTCTTTATCCCTCCCTTTTTGTCAGATGAGGCCTCAGGTTCGCATGCCGGTCTGCTTAGAAACAGGGTCCATGGTACGATATGTACCACTATCCGAATACGTGATGAGTGATGTAAACATGTTGTGCTTGAATTGACTCGGCCTAAACGGTAATCGAAAACGAGTAGATGTTTTTTAAGTATTTGCAAGATACGAACTGCCATATATGCTATTTGCAAGACATGTCTTTTACTAAGTCCCAACGAATGTTTATTTATGCCGTGTTATTTTAGTTTGGCCATAGCCAATTCAAGGGGTGATGCAATCCTGATAAATAAACATTCTGAATATAAAGTACATGAAATAAAGGACGAGCAAGGTAATTTTTGGCTCTAGACATTATGGTTGAATCAAAGCTTTTTAGACTAGTTACTCTGCATGGCCAAAATTCAGACCAGCCAGATTTTTATGAGAATGTATCTAAATTCTTGAAAATATAGGAAACAAAAGTTTTATTTTATGTGGCGATTACAACCTTGTGATTGACCCCAAAATAAACTACTATAGCTAAAAATAAATAAATAATAAAAAAAGCCACAGAACAACTTTTAGAGGTAGTTCAAGATGAGAATACTGTCCAGATAGGACGAGATGCACATGGAGACAAACTAGAACATTACAGCAAGCTAGACTGGAATTTTTTTCTACTAACAGAAGACCTTTTAACAAATGTTAAAATGTGTGATATTCATTCAGCGTATACATCTGATCATTCCATTACTTTACTTAAAGTTGCTATCCCGCCAACAGTAGCCAAATGTTAGTACAAATGTACACCGTTTCTAACCTACTGACAATGAGGTATATATATATAACGTATATATTTTGAAAATACAACTCTAAATACACAATATAAACGGTTTTAACCAACTAGGGTAAACCCCAAAACTGGAGCGCCGAATTAAGAGTTACCAACTCATGATTCTATTTACGCATATTAAATCACAGGTAGTTCAAGAACCCGTCTATAAACCCATACTTTCAATCGGCACATATACATTTTCTTTACCTGAACACCTGGATAGAGTTTTGATAATGTTTTTAGTGTATTTTTTCCGTTATTTGGCGGGTTAGTTTCTTTTACCTAAGTTTTATTACATTAACATATGGCAAATATATCAGAAATAATAACTTTAAATGATATTGATTATTCAAATACATCAATAATGAAATAGAAGATATCAAACTGCAGTATTTATTACGAAACATATATCTTAAAATGCCACATTTATATACCCATAATATACTGAAAAATTACTTTTTTACTTTTTTTAATCTTGGTATGATAAAGGGATAAGATATGTTAATGATATAACCAATACAAATAAAATTTTAAATAAAAATACAACAAAACCTACTAGTCAGAACTAAGTGGAATAAAATGTATACAATATCTGAAAAATGACTGGCATAACTAGTACTCTATAACATTCCTTTTCAAATAACTAAAAAAAAAAACTTCAATGATTGCACGTAAGATTGTTGCATATAATACTTCCAACAAACAAATATCAATTCTGATTCAGATATCTGACTCTGCTCAAAATCAAGTCAAATGAAAATGTACGTTTTGTTTTGAAGCTACAGAAACAATAGAACATAATTTTGGCATTGTAAAGACACACAAATTGTTAGTTGATGTAGAATTATTCCCCATATCAAAACATATGCAACTTAATCCAAAGTGAAATAAACAATATTTTTTGAAACAAAGAAAACAATTTAAAAGCAGTGTCGGAAAATGTCACATTTCTTGAAATGAAGCGTTACATATACATTAGTAAGACTAAGCTGTCAACTATAGGATTAAAAAAAAGCATTAGATTCTAGGTATGACGTTAACAAAAATAAATGTATGGATAAATTTAATAATGACTGCGGCTTATAAATGCTCTAATAACCTAACAAGAGGCCCAATATGGCATTTATCGTTCTACTTGCTGTACATATCTGAAACTAGGTTTACCATTTGAAGAGGAACATAAGCTTATTGTTAATACAAAATATTAAACCTTTGAAGCTTGTAGTTTCAAAAAAGAGTTTTTAGTTTTCCCTATATAAGTCTATGTAAAACATGTGACCCTTGGGGCGGATCAAATGTATCCCCAAGTTTACCCTTTAAACATATTTCGTCAAGGACCATAAGCTTGCGGTAAATACAAAATATTAAACCTTTGACCCTTCTAGTTTCAGAGAAGAAGATTTTTCACTTTTTCCCAATATATGTCTATGAAAAACATGTGACACTTGGGGTGGGGCCAAGCTTGACACAAGAGTCACTATTTCAACAAATTGGTAGAGGGCCAGAAGCTTATGGTAAACGCAAAATATTAAACCTGTCTCTTGTAGTTTCAGAGAAGAAGTGTTTTTAAGTTTCACGGTTTTCCCTATAAAAGCCTTTTTAAAACATGTGACCCCTGGGACGGGCCCAAATTTGACCCCAGTGCCAAAATTTGAACAAACTTGTTAGAGGAGCATAAGCTTATGGTAAATGCAAAATATTAAATAGTATTAAATCGTTGGCTCTTGTAGTTTCAGGAAGACGATGTTTTAAGTTTTTCCCTATATAAGTTTCGTAAAATATGTGGCAAAATTGTACCCTAGGGTCACCATTGGAACAATCTAGGTAGAGCACCATAACCTTATGATAAATGCAAAATATTAAACCTTTGGCTCCTGTAGTTTCAGAAAAGATGATATTTATTTCAGTATTTCCCTCTGCAAGTATATGCAAAATATGTGACAACTGGGGCAGGGCCAAATTGGACCCCAGGGTCAACATTTGAACAAACTTGGTAGAGGACTATACGCTTGTGCTAAATCTAATATATTAAACGGTTGGCTTTTGTAGATTTTTGAAAATGTTCCCTTGGAGCGGGGCCAGTTTTAACCCCAGTGCCACCATTTAAACCAACTTCGTAGAGAACCATACGCTTATGGTAAATGCAAAATATTAAACATTTGGCTCTTGTTGTTTCGGAGAAGAAGAGTTTTTAAAATTCAAGGATTTCCCTATATATGTCTAAGTAAAAGATGTGAAACCAGGGACGGGGCCAAATTTGACCTCTGTGCCACAATTTGAACAAATTCGTTAAAGGATCATAAGCTTATGATAAATGCATAATATTAAACCTTTGGCTCTTGTAGTTGCAGAAAAGACGATGTTTTAAATGTTTCTCTATATTAGTCTAAGCGGTGGGGCGGGGCCAAATTGGAACCCAGGGTCACCATTTGAAAAACAATAGTTAGAGAACCATAAGCTTATGGTAAATACAGAATATTTAACTTTTGGCTCTTGTATTTTTTAAAAAAGATGATTTGTTTAAGTTGGACACCACTTTCATCATTCGAACAAACTTCGAAGAGGACCATAAGTTTATGATAAATGCAAAATATTAAAAGTCTGGCTCTTGTATTTTCAGAGAAGATTGTTTAAGTTGTTTCCTATATAATTCTATGTAAAACATGTGACCATTGGGGCGGGGCCAAATTTGACCCCAGGGTCACCATTTAAAAAACTTCGTACAGGACCATAAGCTAATTTATGGTAAATGCAACATATTAAACCTCTGGCTCTTTTAGTTTCAGAGAAGAAGAAGTTTTAAGTTTCAAGGTTTTCCTAAATAAGACTATGTAAAACATGTGACCCTTGGGGCGGGCCCAAATTGGATCCCAAGGTCCCCATTTGAAACAAATAGATAAAGACCACAAGCTTATGGTAAATCTAAAATATTAAACCTTTGGCTCTTGTAGTTTCAGAAGAGATGATTTTTTCCATATAAAAGTCTATATTAAACATGTGACCCTTGCGGCGGGACCAAATTGTATCCCAGGGTCACCATTTGAACAAATTAGATAAAAATCCCATAAACTTATGTTAAATACAAAATATTAAACCTTTGGCTCTTGAAGTTTCAGAAATGACGATATGTTAAATTGTTCCCTATATAAGTATATATGTAAAGGGGGAGTAAATCAAGGGTCATAACTCTTGTGTTACTGGTCTGCTTTGGCTGGTTTTCGAACTCGTACAAGCTATTATTGATTTTACGACACTGACAGTTTGATAAAGCTCAAATGCAAAATGAAGATGCTAGATTGTTCACAAGGCTAAAAATGCATTTTTCCGCAATTCCGGGGGCCACAACTCTAGTGTTACTGGTCCGATATAGCTGGTTATCAAACTTGTCCAAACTTTCATCAATATCAACAAACTGTACAAGATTCATAAGGATCAAATACAAAATAAAGATGCTAGAGAGTTCACAAAGCTTAATATGGCATTTTCAGCAAAACAAGGGCGATAACTCTGGTATTACTAATCCGATCGGATGGTTTTCGAACTTATCCGAGCTTTCATTGATATAAAGACACTGGCAAAGTTTCGTAAAGATCCGATTAATAATGAAGTCCCTTTTGCGCTAACTAGGCAAAAGTTAACGACGGATGAAAGAAGACGGACGACAAATGGACGACGGACAACTCGACATCTCATAAGCTCTGCTGGCCTTCGGCCAGTAGAGCTGAAAACACTTACAGATGATACAATTCCAATAAACAGAAAGTATTGTGAATACCGCAAACCAGTCGAGCGTGCGAATCCTTAACTCATGTGACCTCACCTAAATTATAATCCTTTACCCCTCCACCCACCCTGACCTCCCCTTCTCCCTAAGCTCTAAAGGGACTCAAAGTAATCACTTTTTTATATTTACTAGTACTGACAAAATTGAACATAATTTATGTAACAACATACGAACAATTATACATATACTGCACGTTTGTATCATGTATTTAGTATGTTTAAAGACCATATACAATATTAAAGAAATAGTATTGTTGAAAATATTATTAAATCTTTAATGAACGTCAGTTTGTGTGAGTGATGATGTTTTGAACATGTGTACTATATTTTTGTATTAATTTATTATAACGATTTGTACAGAGTGCGGTGGGATGACCCCGACCAACAACACACTTACTGACGGGGAAATAAACGTGTCACCTTTAAGGGATTTAAAAAACATCCTGTTATAACTGCTGTTAACATCCGGATTTCATAATTAGAAATTGAAAAATCAATCAGTATGATCTGGTCAAATCGCCTGCACACATTTGAAACAAAACAGTCTGGGAAACGGTCATAATTTGTTTGAAAATCATTAGCTAATTGCAAAGCTACTCACTAAGGATGGGATAATTTGCTTCCTTCTGGCCTTAATAAATCTGATTGTCTCAGATAGGCCGACTTCCCGTTCACATTTCATTCTCTCCAGTACCGCCCACAGAACACAGAATAAACCACTGTTAGAGGCACCATCCCTAAAAATATTGAAATGGACAGCTTCAATTGTATTACATCAGCAACGTTTATACTCTATAATATATCATAATAATGCATTGCAATAAATAAAACAATTCATAATTAAAACAACACAACAATATATTAGAACAATCTGTAGGATCAACATGGATGTTTTCATGGATGTATATACTATAGCAGGATAACCCAGAAGAGTGTATCTATTGTTAATTGAGTGATACGATAAGACATTTGTTAGCTTAATGAAATTGCAAGCACAATACTACTGCAGCAGTTGGAGTTGAAATGATACTGTGGCAGTCGAAATGAAGGAAAGAAACAAAGAACCCAAATCACTTAATACCTCTTATGATTTTTTTTCCGAAACATTGCTATAACAAAACTTATAACCATTCTTTCAGATTGTAAATCGGAAGATAAACCCAGGTCAAGACAACTGCAATGTAAGTAACTTTATACGTATTTGTACGTGCAATATGCCTATTCAGTACACCTATTGCACATACAATAATTATACAAACATATTAAATTAATACTATTACCTGCACCTGGATATTTTGCATCGGCAGCTTACCAAGCAAAAGGTAAATCAATTTTATTACACGCATTAAAATGAACTCACATGCATTGGACAACAAGCGGACTTTTTGAACGCTTGTCCGTGTGTGTTCTCTCTACATCTGTTAACAGCTTTAGCAACAGATCCTTCTTTGTTGGTACCTTGGAATTCCAGGATGTAAAATGGAACTGTTGAACGTCTCTGGACTCGTGCTATATTGTACAGTGATAAAAGTATAATGCCGATACAAAGGTCATATATATGTACACACATAAAGTACAGCAACATATTTTACCTTCACACAAATAAAACGTGTTTATACAATTTCATTGCGTACTGTAGAGTATGTTTATATAACATAATGTTAAGGTACTGAATATACTACATGTACTACAACTTCTGCGGTTACTACTACTTTTATTAATAATTATAATAATAATGATTATCATTATTAATATTATTGTATTATTAATCATACAAAAACGTACCTTGCCATTTGTTCCGGTAAACGTGTATCTGATAGTCCGTAACGTGTAACTTTGTTCGGTAACTTCCTTTTTGAGTTCAGCAGTAAATGGACCAATCGACATACGCTTCTTGTCTGATGATGGCCAGTACATACAATCCTGTAGTGCAAAAATAGTCTAGTATGTTGGACTTCTAAGACTTTTTAAAATACGTATAATACTTGCCTCAGACCGGTAACCAATTGGGTCAAATGTACCAGATGGTCCGAAAGATATACAATTAACGCTGTTATTTGCAACTGCGTTCTTATTCGGCGCCATAAATATAACAGGTGGTAAAAAAGCAAGCCTAAACAGGGACTCAAACATCGGGCCTCTAGGGCTGAGGACAAAATGTTGGCTATCGAATATTCAAGGTTAACCATTACCAGATTACATACAGATACTAGTGAGGTGTTCCTGGTAGTGTTGTGTTGAGAATATATTTGAAATTAGTTATTTATCGACATTCTGACCTCCTAAGATCATGCTGAAAGTATTCAAATTTACAAACTCAAAGGCAATTGTGTTTGTATCATGCCAGTGATTCAGCGTAATACTCCGCGTCAGTATGTGCATTTATAGCAATTAGATATTTGTTTTATCATTTAATGAAACCATTACACGTCTATATACCGAACAAATTATTTGATAGAAAAATGATGACCGACCTTGCATCTGTGCATACGCCCGTAGGCTGGTCCGACAACTTACATTTTTCCTATTCCATATTTTCATATTTCTTCATTAAACTGTGCATATGTCTAGTCATTAGCAAAGGCTCACTTACCAATTGCAATAGCGCAGGTCAAGGGCAAAGTCGAGATCATAGTATATGTTCAAAAGTACCGAAAGGTGTATTCAACATATTACCATTCCCTATAATTCGTTTTCATATAACTTTACTAACCTTTGCAAATGCCTAGTCATTTACAAAAATTAACAATTTATACCAAAACCTAATGAGAATATCAAGGCTGCTGTGAAGGTCACAATCTTGGTTCAATGGTCAACTTTAATACGCGTCGTGGATCTTATTGTCTGTGACTGCTTCTTCTTATTTGTTTAGTTAAAGCTATACAAAAAATATATATTACCCGTGGCACGTTATCGTCCATTAGAACGATGGTCGATATATGGTAATCCCGAACCATTCTCAGGAAGTCAACTACAGTATTCGCTAAAGGAACTTGCGTAATGATCAGCGAGTCCGACTTTCTGTATGTCTAAAATAGATTAATACATAAATTTATTTAGTGATTATCGCAGTCCGACTTTCTGTATTCCTAGAAATGACCAATAAGATGTTATCAGCAGTATTCATAAGAAAAACTTAAGCCAGTGAGTCAGATTGTCTGCGCGTTTGTCAAAAAGTTTAACAAATAGAGGAATACATGCGATACGAATGAAAAACGTATACTCATGCATGTTTTATCTTTCAATAACCGTTGTTTTTTAAGCTAGAATTGGCATACGGTATATATATGTTTTCTTGTTTTAACACAATTAAAATAAAAGCCTTTGTCTTGCAATTAGTTCTTGAAAAATATGACCAGGTAAGTGATTGCACCGAATGGCTTATAATGAATTGATGACCCTTATTACACTGGTAAATAAAATGGGAAAATAGGATTATTGTTCGGGGCGCTCGTTTTAGCCCAAGGTTTTTCTGCAATAACATGAGTAAATAAATTATTTATCATTTGAACTGGCATGTTTAGCGGTAAATAAAAAAACATACTTTCGTTTTGAATTCGGTAAAGATATATTTATTTTACATCCAAAATGCTTTTTTGATGGGGATTTTCCCATGCTGGGGTAGCAGAAATTAAAGAAATCTCAAATAACTTCAAATAGCATCAACAGTTTGCTATACTACGTTCAGGATGTCTTAGTTTACATTTGTCCAATCCATTTTAACTATGATGCAGGTGAAATGCACTATCAAAAACAACTTTCGCATGTGAACGTTTTATTTCTCAATGGAATTTGATAATTAAGGTATTTTTACTAAAAAATGTATGTGTGATTGCTATATAACGTCTTTAGTTTAAAGTTGATTTTTTTCTAAAATGTCGAAAACAACTGGCTGAAACAAGAGCATGGCAATTCATGTCGTATATACTTATACAACACATGCTAACAATTTATAAATTGCATATTCTTTGCAAAACCACAACCCGAACCCACTGAATGTACAAATGTGTCAACTTGTTGATTTCTGTCGGAACCGTTTTGTGTTTAAACGCTTATTAATTTAACTTTCTTAGTGTTTAGTTGCTTATGTTATATTTTTATTCGATGTAGAATCTGACCTGTGTTGTCTTTTGGTGTTTTTTTTTATTAAATAAAAAAATATGTTTCAAAATATAATACATCATGTCATTCACATGCATAGTCGCATACACGCCTGATTTCAAGATTCATTTGGCAGTTAAAAGAATTGCTCCTGAGCAGAAGCACAAGCAAAAATGACGCCATGTCTAGACCGCATCTGACCCTTTTAAAAATATATTCACGCATATCAAATATCAAATAAATCAATGCATGCACTTTGCAAATGGAAGAGAGTTGTACAGTTACTGAAACCGCTACGTGTACCCTAATTCCTACTCACAAGCATACGATGGATGACGGAATGAATGAATGGACGGACGGAGGACGGATGCGAAGGATGTATAGATTGGGTGTTTATTGGGTGGTATGAGCGGGTGGAATTTAAGTTAGTGGTTTAGAAAGTGATTGGGTGCGTGTGTTGGTGGGTATCGTTGAATATATTAAGTTCATGGAGATCATAAGTTCGAGACCGCCATTTCAATATCGACCTGCCGTACGTATATACGGCTGTAAAATAGGTCAAGAACATGTAAAATATTTCGAAGACAATAGAAAAGTACCATTATATGTAATAATACTCAAACCATACACCTCAAGAAAAATCCTAATAATTTAGTCTCTTACATCAACACACATTTTATATTGCGTCTGTTTTGTGGCCATTTACAGTACACCAAGAGTGACGTTATCGAGTTAAAATGTTAAGGCCAAGGCTTCCGCACTATTTATTTAATCATAACAGTTAAAGTAGCTTTAACAATGAAATTTATATGTTTTGTGTCCTGATTTTATCAGTATTTTTCATTCTGTGGGACACATGACATTTAAAACGTACTACTATGTTTGGTTTCTTATTATTGGAAAAATGTATATATCCAATAGTCTTCAATATTGTATTATCATGTTAAAAAGACGCAGTCAGGTGACCACTCATGTCCACGAACTCTCAATAAACAAGGGTATAGATGCCGTCTACGACATCAAATTAATGCGATCAAATTAATTAAATTAACTTGTTACAAAGATCAAGACAATTTACCGATAATACGGCTGCATTTATGTAGTTGTCTGTTTCTTTCCCCTCTGGTGCTTCTAGCATCGGTCTGTATTCATCAGCTGTTAAATTAGTTTTATATAATAACATTACCTGTTTTAATTATGAAGCATGTTTTGTTGAATAAATGTACAAAATATCCTTAATTTTCCGTTTGCATGATTCGGAAGCGTTTAAAAATTTAATGATATAATACAGACATAGAAACAGCTAATTACAATGTAGAAGAAGAATGTTTACATGAAATTGTTTCCATTGCCATCTATATACATGTACAGACCTACTGCGAGTGTTACCTTGAAATTAATGTAATAGAAAATCTTACATAATTATAATTTAACACTAATCATTATATTAACTTCATAACGTTTTGGCAACATTTTGCGCTCATTTTTGAACATGTAAGATAATAAGCATTAATTACGTGGCAATATATCCCGTTTTCTTGTCTTTTTCAAGTTTTCTGGCAATCTGGAATCGCCAAACCTGTCTAACGTTGCTTTGGATACGAATTCGACAAGATGGTCATCAATAGTCATTTCCTGAAAATATGAAAATGAAACGTTATGTTTTATATCAAAAAGATATAAGCAGCGTAGTGAGACACCCATACTTAAATGCATGGAGTATACAGAAGATTTACTAAATGACATTGCTTGAAAGTTTTAATAATAGCAGACTCGGTTTCATTGAGTCTGTTCATGAGGGGTAATGTTAAGTGCAACACCTCTAACCCCTCCTAGCACCTGCTTAAGAGTAATTCTGCTTTAAAGCCACACATATTGGACTTCATTACCCCAAAGGACCAGTGAGTAATAAGTCATGAAGTACTTGCTTTGTGGCTTTCTGATTTTTTTTATATTATATATATACATGATCACTTATGTGTTATATTGCCTATAAATGTTACCTTGTTTATTAGAGAATAGAACCTGAAGGGAATATTTTTATTTACACTGTCCCGTTTTATTGGGATGACAATAGGGTAAGCGTGAGGTTTGGTGCACACTAGAATCTGGTTTAAGCCCCCAGAGGCCTGTTTTGCCACCGATCGTTCCAATGCGGTATCCCTATTGTCAACCATTTTGTGTTTGTGTCTTTTTTTTGCCTTTTATTCATCTTTGTATTGGTTGGTTGTGTTTGTGCATGTTTGTGGTTAACTGTGGTCTTTGAATGCTACATTTCCTGTTCGACTTTTGTATCTATTTTTATTAGTAAAAAATAAGCTGGTGTTAAATAGACTATTTAGAACTCGTGTCGCCTGTAGTTTCAGAGACGATATTTAAATATTGTCCTGTATAACTAAATGTAAACCTTTGCACTACAGGGGGATATTTTTTCCCCAAGCGAAGTATAGTTTTAAGGTTTCGGCTAGTTGTAATAACGACGGTATCTTGAATGTCGTATTGATTACGGAATTGATTATTGGAACAAGTATTACCTTGGCTAATCTCTTTAGCCTTTAAAAATGCAAGTCGAATCAAGCGTATATGTTATATAATCCGGTGCTATAAATGTTATTCTGGCCTACTTTTATTTACATATTTCAAAACTAAAATACAAACAAGTGTTCAAATGATAATCTAGTTTCTATTATAAGGGGAGTATACCATTTCTTTTTGAACAAGATTATATAAAATGCCTGATAAAAACAACTGGTAAGCAATTCCGGCATAAAACGGTGGAGTGGAAAAGGATGTACTGTGTTGAATGATAACCATGTTACAATATCGAAAGAAGTGACAATAGGCGAATTAAAAAAGTACAGGATTATTCAATACGATATCAATGTTCACACACCATGTATTCAGCTTGAACTTTTGTCTCGTTAGAACCCGGTTTACGCTTTTGAAGATTTTGCCACATGTCCGTATACTCTTCTGATTTACACACAGTACCGATTGGATCTAGGACTTCAAGGACAGCTTGATGAAGGAATACATACTGCGCCTTAAACGAGAATAAAATACATTACCTCATTTTGTTTTTTTACATAAGGTAACATTTTAAAAGAGCGGCCTATGAAATGAGTTCATAACACAACGTGATTACAATACGAGATTACTGCATGTATTTACCACACACACACACAACGATTACATATTCGGAGCATTCATCCTACACATATTGGCATACCGCAGCCAGGAATCAAACCAAGGGGCTCTTTGAAGCATATTCTCTTTACAACACGTCACCCGATCTGTGGAGGCAATTATAAATAACGTTATATTATGATATAATGCTTTAAACTTACCGAGTTCCAACTTTGGAAGCTCACTGATAGACGTCAACATAAAACGTTTAAATACTACGTTCATGTTGTTTGCTTACACCATATATCGTTTGGTTAAAATAACAAATGTTCAGTTCTTAAATATTACAATATCTGCCATATATCGCAAATCAAAGTAGGTACATGTACACTATCAGTCGAATTTTATAATATCAATACAATATATTCGGCGAATTTTATATCTCTGTGTGTGTGGCCATTTGGTATGCTGTTTATGTCCACTAGAACAATTTGATTTTCTCTTATATAGTTATCTAATAATGTCACTCACATACAATGATAACAAAATAATGTTACATAACATGGACTTATCAATTTCAAAGATAATTCGTACACTTGTCTGGACCATATGCAGTCGTTGATCCCTCAGCTCGCTCACACATAAATGTACGTTGATTTCTCCCTCTGCTTTCCCCTGGTCAAACAGATAATCTAGCGCAATGAATGTTCCTGTTCGTCCCACGCCTGCACTGTAAAAATTAGTACCACTTGGTTAATAATATACTGCATGTGAATGAAAACGCACCAGTAGATTCAGTAGATTATATGGGTGTTAAATTGTATGGCTAATGTTATAATCAGACCACACCCTGCTAGAGTTACAAGTAACGTTATCTTGCTGGAATAACGTCACGTCAGGATTATTTCATAGAAACGGCTAAACGGTTGTACATACTCGTTATTAAGATCTTGTAATACACAAACTTTGTCCCGACTAGTTCTCCTGAACCCTTGGCCGGATTTCAACGAATCTTGGCGGGATTGATGAATACCAAGCCTGGTGCGTATCGTCACCGTGTTCCAGTTGCATGATATAATACAGACTTAAAAACAGGAGTTATGGCCTTTACAAGTTTTAATACACATTTTGTCCGGAATAGTTCTCCTGAACCGCTGACCGGACTTTAACCTGACAACGAAACCTTTAAGGGATGATCAGTGCCAGGCCTAGTTGTGCATATATGTTCCGGTTAATGATTTTGGGCGATGTTATGCCCCTTTAAATGTCACAATATGACCTATTTATGTGTCGACGTGCCGTAAAACACCATTCATTCATTCATTCATTTAAATGTTGTAATACACAAAGTTTGTCCAGGCTAGTTCTCCTGAACTTCTGGCCGGATTTCAACGAAACTTGGCAAGGAAGATCAGTATCAAGCCAAGTTGTGCATATCATCGCCGTGATTTTTGCGCAGTTAAGGCTCTTTAAATGTTTTAATACACCAACATTGTCCCGACTAGTTCTCCTGATCCCCTTGCCGGATTTTAACGAATCTTGGCGGGGATGATGAGTACCAAGTCTAGTTGCGCATATCATCGGCATATTCCAGTTTAATGATATTTGATATATGTATGGCCCCTTATATACAAAGTTTATCCGGACTAGTTTTTTCTGAACCCCTGGCTGTATGTCAATGAAACTTGGCAGGAATTATCAGTACTATCCAAGCCTACTTGGGCATATCATTGTCGTGTACCGATTGATTGATTTTTGGTGGAATTGTGGCTCTTTAAAGGTTTTAATACACAAACTTTGTCCGAACTAGTTCTCCTCAATCACCAGTCGGCTTTAAACGAAACTTGGTTGTGTATCTCATTGTCTAGTTCCAGTTGCATGATTTTTGGCGGAGTTATGGCCCTTTAAAGATTTTAATACACACACTTTCTCCCGACTAGTTCTCCTGATCCCTGGCCGGATGTCAACGAAACTTGGTAGGGGTGATAATTAATAAGCCTGCTCATATCGTCGTGTTCCAGTTAAATGATTTTCAAGTATGGTTTATTTCTTAGTTATGGATGTGTAGATGCACAATAAGTTTTCGTTTATTGGTTCTATCTGCTGGGGTCCTCTAGGGGGTAATTGAATAAAAAGACACAAACAATTAAATATCTTGTCCAAATGTAAATGCATTTATAAAACCCGTTTTGTCCTCTAGCGTAAAGGGGGCCTTCTACATCGGAACATCTTGGAGAACTTGCAATAATTTATATTTTCGACTACCATATTGCTCAGTGCAGTGCAAAGGGTTTTTGCCATAAGTTCTACAACAACTAATATCCGCCCCCCCCCCCCCCCCACCCCGCAACCACAGACTCTATATAGCCAGTAGAGCGATAGCCTCTTAAGCCTCTTGTTATAAATTACTTCAGCAATAACATTTAAAACCCATAAAATCTACGGGTACGTTTTCATTGACCGTCAGTATACATTGATGTTGTTCATGTATATGCTTGTATCAGAAAGTATTATAGATCAAAACTGGAAACAAATTAACCGTCTTGCTGTATTTAGTTTTCATTTAAATAACGCTCATCCTTTGTCTGGTGCAAACGTCTGGTTAAGGTTAAACAGTCAATTGTTGCAGATTAGACAGTTTCAACACTCAGACTAACCAATACACATATGTCCCACTTAACACAATTTTAGAGACATGTTTTTTGACGATATATTACTTGCCTTTTTTGCAAACAATTTGTAAAGTTGGTCTTATGTAGCATTGATCACAGATTTACACGTAACCATTCAATTGTATTTATATTTGCAAGTGATTAATGTACATTTCTAGCATAAAATAGACGACACTTATAAGTAACCCAGTTACATTTAATTTATATTTTAAATCGATATACAATTTTGACAAAAAACAATCTTATGAAAACACATCAAACTATTTATTTTAAAAGTTTCATCAAATAAAATTGAAAATAAATAATCCATTTGATAATTGGATTATATTCAGTCACCGTTTTAAAGAACGTGTTGAACATTTGAGCAATTTGTGATTATATCAGACATTGAAGGACTTATTTTATCTATAGTTTTGCTTTGTCATAAATGCATACCTGCAATGTACCATCCATGGTGCGACATTAGCCTTGTCGCTGTATTTCACTTTCCTCCAGAGCTGAACTAGAGAGAAACATGTATCGGGCACGTCTTTGTCAGGCCATGCAGTAAAGTGGTAGTGCGTGATTTCTCTCGTTGTACTACTGCCGGACTGTGGAAGAGGCAAATTAATTAAATTGTATAAGCGTAGTAATATTAAAAAAGATAATATTAAGAATTCTCATTAGCTATGATACATACTCAAGATTCAGTTTGAAAAACGAGAAAAGCGGTGTTATAGAAACCACTAAACAAAAACGAATTGGCACCGGAGGTCCATTTCAGTTGAGACAAACGTGAACATGTTTGTCGTCTTGTAACGGTTAATGGTAGGCAGCCTAGTATGGGAAATAAGACCCTATTTTGTGTACAAATATTCGATCAAGGTCAATGACAAAGTTGGTTTTGTGACTGTAGGAGTGTAATACGATGTAGTCAGCTTGACGCAAACGCTTACTTTCAAGCATTTACATACTAAAATGTAAATGTTGAATATGCATGGTAGACTACTATTACAATACCCAAAAGGCAAATATTCTTATGTTTTGTTTCTTAAGCATGTTAACAAACTGAGGTAACCGCATACACTCAACAGGACGCATAAAGAATGGCTTATAACCTATTAGATCAAAAGCTAGTCGACAATGCTAACGTTATATTTACATTCTCCTCACCGAGGCCTACGGCAGTTGGTTTGTTTAAACTGTCTGTTGACTTACCAGTTTGCATGATAAAGTTCGAATGGTGAATTCGGAGAAAATATCTTCGGACACAGTTGTAACCTGGAATTTCCCGTAAGTCTTCACTCCGCTTTCCGGCCAGTACATCTCACATTTCCGCTGAATACAATGAAAAGCGAAATAATCGTACAGATGGTAATTTAAACAAGTTTATAAAGTTATCCCAAAAGATATAGCTATATATCCAAAGATCCATTCATACATACACATTTATCAAAACTGGCAATAGCAGTCAATTGCAAAACATTGTATATTGTATGATTAAAATCATTATCCTTATTTATAAAATTTATAGGAACTATTCGTACACACTACATAGTTAAAGAAGGGAACTTCTCATTTGAAGTAAAGTTTCGTTTTTCGTTTGATCCTAGATTACATGCTTATGCATGTGCTATGAATTTTGGAGTATTTCGTCGTTTCAAATAATCCATTTTTACTAAAGCATGCGCAACCTATGCTACAATGGTCTTTAATACTCTTTTTTAATAATAAAATGAAATTTATCCTCGTTTTACTCTAACTCCGGAGATCACGGTTTCGAGCCTTACTGGCGCTATGTGTATAATTTAAGCAGAATGAACACTTATTTACCTTAGTATCCTCGACACAATTTGTAAGCATAACAACGGTTACTATTCTTTCCGTCCATATCATTCGCCATACATCTTCAAGCGTACTTTTCATGGCACCTTAAAAGAAACATTCTCAACATACTTTTTTGAATATACAATTGTATTGTCCCGTTTACCCTGCATTGAGCAAATTGTTTAGTATTCTACTATACTGAAAGTTGACAAGACCTGATGTTGAACGTTGACAAGGAGCAAAGTTCATCTATAAAAGAATGGGAAAGTGCCTAGTGTCATGTATATAAATGACATGGTTTTCGACGATTATGTGTAGAACATAGGAAAATTAATTAAATGAACATTCACCCACTGCTTTCATGAGAACGAACGGTAAAAAATCGTCAGAAAATCGCTTAACGTTTGTAAGACATCAACTACGTCGATGTCATACGTAGATAACTTCGTGCCAAAAATTCACTGGCACAATGTGAAAATGAAGACAAAACACGCATTCCAACTAAAGCTATAGAAAGCAAAAACAATGAACACTACTACTCAAACAATACACATCGATCATAAACAATAAAAAAAGCATACAGCACAAATGTTAATCTCGTCGTCCTTTGCCAAAACAACTCTTTCCAAGTAAAAGTTTGCCATACATATTCAAGAACCTACACTATTTGTTAAAATCGCGATACATAAACAAACAACGTGCATAGCAATATAATCAAAGATATGAAGGTGAAATGCAATGGTTGGATACTGAACTAATTCACTGCAAAGGTCAACTGGTATATATAATTGTCGGTGCTTAAGCGAAGTATGGTTGTATTTAATTTGATATAGCATAAACATGATAAATAGTGTCTCAAAGAAATTGGCAAAATAAAATTTTACCAGAGAGACGGATTTCAAACTCTCTCCGTGTATCTATACTATACAGCAATTTCGCAAATGTTTTAATTTTATGTATCAAAGACACTATCGAAATATTATGACATCTGAAAAAACCTTCAGTTGTATATGAATACAGAATAAGAGGAATGATTGGGTTATTGGAAATAATTGACTCAGACACGTGCATTGCAACTGACGAATAAAGACACGTGTTAAACAACTTCTATCATGCCGTCTATAATATATGACCATAAATACATGCCACTGTTATGTCGTACCTTGTGCGGCAATGTATGCGTTTTCTTTCTCATATCCCTACAATATAAAACAAAATGATTCATGTAATGCTGTCTTTTCATACCACAGTTTATATTGCCGGATTCAAAATCAAACTACTTTTTTTTATTTAGTGATTTTGCACCAATATAGAAGGTGGCATTCTTAAACTTAAGTGTATGTGCTTATGCAACATACCTACATACAAGGTATGGTTAATGCTTAAGGATTATATAGAATACTATTAACGATAATAATTATACGTTATAAGCATTATGTATATGCATCAGTCAAACGTAAAGTATACATATTAAACAAATCAATCGTATGTGCTAATACTCAATTTTCGTAAATGTATTTGTAACGGCACAGATTGCAAATTATTCATGTAAGTATAACCATGTTGCTTGATATGAAAGACATCAACATGTACTATATAGTAGTTTTGAGGTTTTGTCCATTGTTCGATACTTACCCGAATGTGGCTAGCATTGATGTAGTCTGATGTATGATTTCCCGGCTCCAATGGTAGCTTGACTCGGTTCTGGTCATCTGTGGCAGATATGTAAACTTATAACAAATGTTGTTAACATCAGTATGTGGGCTCGATGATCCCAAAGGACCAGTAAGTTATTACACTACTAAGATATAAAATAAATAGACTGTTTAAACATTAAATTTGTTTTGGTCATAAATATCTACCTGAAAGAATATTCTATGTCATTAACAACTTGTTACCAAAGCGTTAACGTTTGAATATTTTCGACAATATAGGACAGCTTCTAGTTTGTGACTTTAATTTACCGATCATCATAGTATGGGCAGTCTACTTACAACAAACCCTTCAATATTTAGCTTTGTGTTGTTTAAAACTTATTAAAATGTATTTATGTTCATTTGAATCATGATGTACTCTGAAGCGCTCAATACCATATATGTTCTGTTCTGCTCTGTGAATACATTCTTTTCAGTTAAAAAACATTTTAAAACTACATACAGGGGTACATTTCTCTGTATCGATTTTTCTCTTTGTGTGTCGTCTTTGCTGCTTCGTTAGTATCATATTGCAGTTTCTTCGGAATAGTCTGTAATATACAAAAGTGATGTCTAGCGTCTCTGTTTTTTTCATTTATGTCTAATAAAGTTTCGATTTACCGTAAAATGCTTCGCCATTAATGATGGCTTTTAGCACACTAATAAAATAAAATAAATGCATGTTAACTCATAAAGATGATAAGGTTGTGTATGTAAAAAAGGCAGCTAGCCAGAGCATAGCCTAATGCTGACTGACACATATGCGCACAACAAACGATATATACAGATCTTTATTTTTAGTGTGAATGAGTGAATGAATGAATGAATGAATGAATGAATGGTGTTTTACGGTACGTTGACACATAAATAAGTCATAGTGTGCGCAAAAAGTGATGAAAGATGAAGAAATTAAGTAGTAATTAAAAATTAATGTAAATATATAAAGATAAAACTATTTACAAATAAGGGATGATATGGTAGTAATATAAACTATATGTAAATCAACAAATGCCCGTAAACGGATGTATAAATAAGTAAATATATATAAGAACATATTATAATGATTTATATAGTCTGATTTCTTTTAGGAAATCTGAAACAAGACTAAAATATATAGTTTCAAATAATTCTTCCATAGTATTAACATTGTAGTACCTTTGACACATAGGATCAAAGTCAACACATTCCAACAAGATGTGTTTCACCGTTAAAGGTGCAAAGCAGGGTATACATTTTGGTAATTGCTCATCTTGTAATAAATATGAATAAGTATAACGTGTATTCCCAATCCTGCACCGGGCTAGGACAACTTCTTCTCAACGAATGGGTCTACTAGAAGAACGTCATTCTCCGAGTAACGGTTTAATTGAATGGAGTTTATTGTTAACTGACAAATCCCAAGCGCTTTCCAAGAGTTACGAATATATGTGTTAATACAACTTTCAAAATCAATATAAGGTAATTTGGCATTAGATAATCTGCTTTAGCAGCACTATCAGCTCTATCAGTACCACGTATTCCTACAGCAGTATCTGTACTGTACTGAAAGACAGCAGGATCTGTACTGGATTTGTTATTATTACAAATATCAAAAATAATTGTTGGTGTTTCAATAGTCCACGGTGGAATTTGAGGTACTTTGTACTTGGAAATCAAATTTAGGTCGATTTCAGTGTCTCTTAATTTTGGTTTAATACGAAGACCAAATGGTCGAATGGCCTTCGGTTTTCGATCAAAAAGAGTTTCAAAACTAGGTTTAAAAACAATATCGAAAGTTGGGTTTGGAGGGTTAGATTGTAATTGAATGGCATATTGAAGGGCTAATTTGTCCCGTCTATGAGAAAGTGACGGTTCATTAGCTTCAACATGTAGACTTTCGGCTGGTGATGTACGAAAGGCACCTAAGGCGAGTCGTAATCCTTGATTATGTATAGGATCGAGCATCTGCAAGTATGACTTGAGAGTCGATCCATATACTATTGAGCCGTACTCCAGCTTGGATCTGATAAGATATCTGTAAAGTTGTAAAAGTACTTTATGATCCGCTCCCCAATTAGTGTTTGCAACAACTTTACGTATATTAAGAGCTTTAAGGCCCTTGGCCTTCAAGTATTTAAGGTGTGGTATAAACGGTTAATTTACGGTCGAAAATAATACCATGGAATTTTGTCTCGTCCACTACTGGTATTGGTGACACATACAGTGTTAGATGAGGGTCTTCATGATGTTCACGTAGTTGACAAAAGTGCATACAATTAGGTTTAGATTTAAAAAAAATAAAAACCATTTTCATCAGACCAGGTCTGAAGTTTATTCAGACATTGTTGAAGTTGTCTCTCAATAGTGTTCATGTTTTTTGCACGATAAAATATAACAAAGTCGTCAGTCAACATATAGAGAGCAATCCATACCAGGATTGATGCATTTAACTACATATATACTGTTAATTTTTATATTAAAAAGAGCGACAGAGAGTATGCTGCCCTGTGGCACACAAATCTCCTGCTCATGAATGTCAGAGAGTGTTGAACCAATTCGGACACGAAACTGTCTATCATCTAGGAAATACTCTATACAAATTGGTAATCGGCCTCTAAGACCAAGGTCATAAAGATCATTCATGATACCGTACTTCCATGCAGTATCATAAGCTTTCTCCAAGTCAAAAAATACAGCGACTAGATGTTCTTTCTTCACGACAGCTTCTCTAATAAATGATTCAAATCGAATGAGATTGTCTGATGTACCTCGTTGGCGCCGGAATCCACTTTGATAATTTATTATCTGTTCGTTGGATTCTCCAGGTACCAAACGAGTCTCTCATTAATCATTCGTTCCATATTTTGAGTGTGAAAACTGCAATAAATCTCCGTTCAAAACAAACACTTATCGCTTGTGTAACAGATATCCAAACGTATTACTTAAAGATATAGAGCTGGTGGGTGTGTACTTAAGGCAAATGGGAGGAGGGGTTTACGCTTGGTTTACTACCAAATTCAAGCTTGTGGATCACGGCCGTAAACCCGTATACCCGTATATAAGGAGAGAAACTTATACCAGGACATCATTCATTCTATAGCTTACGCTGAGAAAGCAGGACGTGTCAGGACGTGTTTATCTACAACTCGGCAGGCGATGTCAACGCGTCCTGTTGGACGGGGTTTTATGTTTTTAACTATTTAATGGTTTTAACGTGGCCCTAAGAAGAGCCGTATCGTGTATTAGGGCCGAACTGGGTTGTAGTTCAGTTATACGGCTGCACGATGAGTTCATCGGAGGAACCATCACCAACGGAAACACGGGCAAGACAATCAACAGGATTGACCTATTTGGGGCACTTCGAAGCAAATTCTTCGGATTGGTAGAAATGTCTTCTGGGACGGTATTCGGATTGACACAGATTGGCTAAATCTAAATATTCTACATCTAATCTACTACGGAAAATTAAACATTTACATACTATCTACGTTGGCCTTCTACCAACTCTTCTGATGTTATTCTACAGTAAACTACTTAAGGACGGGCACTGTCTACTGGAATCTTCGCATCACTTTTTTCAAAAGCTCGCTAAAAGGCCTTGTGCCACATGGCGAGGATACCTCCAGGAGATCATTTATGGCCTCTTATACACGAACTTTATCCGGACTAGTTTTCACGAACCTCTGGCTGGATTTTAATGAAACTTGGCAGGTATGATCAGTATTAAGCCTAGTTGCGCATATCATTGTCGTGCTCAGGTTGAGTGATATTGGGTGGAGTTGTGGCTCTTTGAAACGTTTTAATACACAAACTTTAGTTCTCGTCAACCACCATACAGCTTTCAACGAAACGTGGTTGCGTATATCGGTTGAATGATTTTTGGTGGTGTTATGACTCTTAAAAGGTTTTAATACATAAGCGTGGTCCCGACTATTTCTCCTGATCCCCTGCCTGGATTCCCATGAAACTTGCTAGGGATGACAATTACACAATCTCATTAAAACCACATCCGAATTACGCTTTAATACTCTCCGCTTCTAGGATCTGACAACACATAATTAGAGGTCACGTCAGATCGACCTTTCATCTTATCAATATTTATGAGAAGATCAACTAAATTCATCCAATGAAATCGCGCTTTTCATATGCACTTCAGATAGTGTTCGAGTGAACTGAACAAACAAAAATCCATATAAAGCACATATATCCGAAAAACAGATAAAGTCGCCGTGTGTTATTGTTGTGGATTGCACGATAAATTCAAAGAAATGCGTTAAATTACATGTTTAACATCAAGAATACGAAGAAAATCATGGGCGCGATCTTGTTTTTTGAAAACATTCAGAACATTCTATTTGTATCAGAAAAATATATATTCTACCGAGATTATTGCGACATTAGGTTGTCTATATATTATGTCTTACTTAATGCGTGTGACCCGTTTAGCTCAGTCGGTAGGGGAGTCGACTGTTGCGACTTTTTATTTTTTATACCCGCGCATGTAATTTTAGTGTGGGTTACGAGTTCAATCCCACGAAGCGGTACTTCTTTTTATACTGCTATTGAACAATCTTGATTTTATTCAGTAAATATTCAATAATGGTTGTCGTGTTATGTTTGTCAACGAAATTAATTTGTGTTTTATAAGCTAAGTGTTATGGACATTGTCCCTTTCTATACCGAGCCATTTTGTAGGCTAAAATCTGATTTGCTAATCGTAAGGTCAATCTGACGTGGCCTCAAATGCAGTGTTGTCAGATCCTTGGTTTGTAGAGTGTACTAGCGTGATAAAGTGTCTGACTTTAATGAGACTGGACCATTACAAAGTCTAGCTGCACATATCTTCGTCGTGTTCCAGTTGAAGGCTTTTTGGCGGATTTATGACCATTTCTTCTTTAGGGGAGACATCTGCTTTTACTTAAAACATCCCCTAGTTCTAATTTAGTGTGGTTATTTAGGGACTCAATACACAACAATTATATTAATAGGGTTTGACCGCGTGCATAAAGGGGACCCTCTACAGGCGGTCAAAACCTATTTTAAACAATTGTTGTGCCTCGAGTCCCTATATAACCAAATCCAAATTAGAACTAAGGCCTCTTGTTTAAATTATTAGCATGGGTCAAGGGTTTAAAGTTTCTGTTGTGGGTGTTGTTGTATTGTGTATTGTTGTATTTTGCAATGTTTTAAAAGAAGTACTGAGGGGAATTCTATGACGACATCCCTTGATATAAGGGCCGTTTTAGCAGGTAGAGCGTCCACCAGAGGCCCTCTTGGGCCTCTTGTTTGTACGTATGCATTTTGAAACGCATTGAATCACACACACACACACACACACACACACACTGAACAAATGATAACGTCTACAATGCTATTAACGCCATTAATTAACTAACTGGATTAGCTCCTGGTTAAAGCGTACTGATTGTCAATCCGAAACCTCGCATAGGCTATATTATTTTTTTCAGATAATTGGTGTGTATTTTTGATGTTACTGTGTCGATCTTAGATAAAGAAATGAAACATTATTGCTATAGAAATAAACCTCCGAGGTGTAGTTGAATGTAGTTCTTATAATAACACGTAATCCCTCCTTTTTATGGAAATGGGCATTATAAGTAGGGACAATTGACCATTTGTATTCGATTTTGTGGTTTTATGTATAAGAAGAGTATTAATAGGTTTTACTGGATCACTGAACAGTTTCGAAATGTCGACTCTATGTTTACACTTTGTGAGTAATCAATGAAAACAGCTGTAACCTTGACCTGTTTAGTAAACAAACAAGAACTTCCTTACATGTCTTGTGACCCCAACATTTCTGGTGATCTTTCAAGTGGGAAATTAGTTTTCTATATGAAAATTACACTGCTGCATTATCCATACTTCTGTTCAATGTGCAGCAGATCATTAATATGTGAAATTTTAACATTGGTGTCAATGGGTTAAATAATTAGTTATTTCATTCCATATATATAGGTTTTCAGCCATGTTTCAAGAGCTTGAAGTTGGTAGTAAACCAAGCGTTAAACCGCTCCCGTTTGATTTAGGTACATGCCCACTAGCCGTATATACAACTATAGTATCTTTAAACTGATACTAACTCATGAATATGAATGAGTCACGGGTGAAGCGGTTTAATTTCGACGAAGTCGGTATATAAGACAGAAATCGAAATGAAGGGGTTTTACACTTGGCTTCAATCGTGATTAACATGTAATGGCTTTAAACTCATATATAAGGAGAAGAACGTATCATTTTCAATCCCTCGTTCGTTGTACCAACATCGGTATCATAAACATCACTGTCCTAATTATTGAAAAATAGTTCGCTCTACACGGGATTCGAACACGAGACCTACAAACTGACAATATGTTACATTACACCATTAGACCATATAGTCAACTGATAATCTACTTTGCATTTTATATTCGTCTGATAATGACGTTATTTCTCAATGTTATTTCAACAAAACATGGATACGTATTATATTTTCAGGGTATACCATTCTCATGTTGTAATTTGTAATCTATAGTTTCTCAGTGGAACGTTTTTCAAAGTGCTTTGGTGTACATATGTGCTTAGAAACGCAATTAATCGCACACACAAAGTAAACAAAGGATAACGTCTACAATGCTAACAGTATATCGATAAAAATAATGGTATTAATCAAAAGATTGTAAAGCTCAGTGTTAAAGCACATGGATTGTCAATCCAAAAGTCATAGGTTCGAATCTTGCATAAGCTATTCTATGTTTAGTGAACTGGCGTGCATTTTTGATATTGCTTTGTCGATCGCAGGTAAAGAAAGAAAAATGCTGGCTATTGAACGGCATTATATATGGGTTTCCAGGCATATTTTAAATGTTGTAGCTAATATAGTTATCAGGTTATAGTATATAGTTTGCTGCAGATCATGTATCATAACCATCGTCGCTTGAAGCATTGCAGCACACTAATGAAATACTGTCACTGTGAATTGAAACCAATTGCTATCTCTTCAAGTGATAACGTAACTTTTTCTCCATGTACTGAATGATATCCTTCGGACACGTTCACAAACCATAGGAATCAATTCGATAGTAAGTGTAGTGTCCCAAATTACCGTGCAATATTTTTCTCTCCGGGGCAATTATTAACATCACAAGAAATTGTGTTGATAAGCCGTTAAACATTTACTCATTTGTAATACTATTCAAGCTGTTGTATAGTAGTCTTGGTAGTGTTTTAAACACATTTACTACATAAACTAACTAATCCAATCCGTTTTGATATTATTATTACTAGAGTATGGGAGATATTGTATCGTGTCGGGATTAGTTTTAAAAGGCATAGTAAGGGAAACTATATACATCTAATTCAATTCCCATAGGCTCCAAATATAGGATACTCATAAAACACCTTATGCAATTAATTCACATAAGCTTCCGTGAGACTGAAACTAGGACTTGAGTTCTCACAAACCGCATACTACCCCGCGACACTTTACAGAGCTGTTAGCAACCAAAGACGAGAGCGCGCCTCCTTATTTCCAAAAATTCCAAAGGTGAAAACGGACAGAATGATCATTACATTTATATTTGTCAAATGCAGTTAAATATCTTCGATAAATGAAGCCCTTTACTGTACTTCTGCGGTTGCCTTTCTGGATGACAAACATTCAGAAGTATTGTATTTCCATTGAGATTTGGTATTGAACAAATCTTATTTACCATTTCTTGCATACCGGACAAGGATATCCGCCATTTTACCGGGGCTAGATATTTCCATCTCACCCTAGGGTCGAGATAAAATTCACGCGCGCCAACATCCGGCATGCAGGAAAACATGCAAAACGTTAGTAGCTGGCGGCGTGGGCGCACAACATGTCTCTGATATGCAAGAAAAAGAATCTATCATGGGTACTCGGTTCAGATAGGGAATTCCAACCCTCGGTTTAAGTGTTTTTATCGGAACCTCGGCAAAGCCTCGGTTCCGATAAAAACACTTATACCTCGGGTTGGAATTCCTATCTTCACCGGATACCCATGAAAGATTCTTATATTCTTCACCCGCTTTCGGATAGATACAGTTAATAAGTGGGATTGCCTTCCTTAGTTCTACAAATACATACATAAAAAACAAGCGTATTTCTTGAATGAATTAAATTGTTGTAAGGCGGCTTGAATTAGTTCAACATCACAAACCTGGAACTCAGAAATCAACGATGCATGATCTTTTGTTGCTAATCTACACAATTCCCGCAGCTTTCCAAGGACGATAGGTTTGACTTGTATCATGTTGTCCATGTTGCCGTACACGTGACTGTCATCATAATCTTGATCTCTGTCATCAGATTCAGTGATTTCATCATCGTCATCTAATAACCATTACGATAAGACTAATATCACATCTGAGTACAGGTTTACCGAATGTAAATAAAGTTATGTAAAAATGGCACTGCTAGTTTATGCGAGACTATCAGTAAAACAAATTAAAAGATAAATATGTATATACTATATGTAGCCGTTACGTACGTATGTGACCGACGAGTGTACTGGCATTACATGTTTATGACAAATTATGCCAAGGGACAGGCTGCTCGTACTCGTGTTGCGGCTTGTTGGAACAGTCAGAAGACAACAAAGTCGGAAACGTGTTCAATAACTTTTATTACACACAACTACTATAAATGTGCTAAGGTTTTATTTACCCTAAACTAAAAAGCTGGTACGCTTAATTACATCTAATATTACCATGACATTCAATCTTAACAGGAACATCTAACGATGTTTTATCCTTTGAACCTTAACAGGAACATCTAACGATGTTGTCGACTTTACATCAAGATGTCAGAAACAACTAACAATGTTATCTATTGTATAGCCAGGAACAGCTAACGATGTTGTCGACTGTAAATCAAGATGACAAAAACATCTAACAATGTTATCTATTGTATAGCCAGGAACAGCTAACGATGTTGTCGACTGTAAATCAAGATGACAAAAACATCTAACAATGTTATCTATTGTATAGCCAGGAACATCTAACGATGTTGTCGACTGTAAATCAAGATGACAGAAACATCTAACAATGTTATCTATTGTATAGCCAGGAACATCTAACGATGTTGTCGACTGTAAATCAAGATGACAGAAACATCTAACAATGTTATCTATTGTATAGCCAGGAACATCTAACGATGTTGTCGACTGTAAATCAAGATGACAGAAACATCTAACAATGTTATCTATTGTATAGCCAGGAACATCTAACGATGTTGTCGACTGTAAATCAAGATGACAGAAACATCTAACAATGTTATCTATTGTATAGCCAGGAACATCTAACGATGTTGTCGACTGTAAATCAAGATGACAGAAACATCTAACAATGTTATCTATTGTATAGCCAGGAACATCTAACGATGTTGTATCCTGTTTACTAATAAATATATTTATGTTGCTTAGTAGTATACTCCAAACAAATGTTTCGGATTCAGGGTCAAAGCCCTGAGGCCAGATGCCAATGTCAAAAGGTCAATGCATCAAAATAAAAAATAAACCTAGATTTTAAAATGTTTAATTAAATTGCTGTGGTTTTGACTTTAGACCCAGATGTTAGCGGTACAATTTTGGTATTTGTCAAGTTGTCACCACAAATGTGTTTTTGTTTAATCTTCATGCCGCATGTGTTCAATACCAATACCAGTTACTTAAGATATTGTGCATCAAAACGAAATCCTTTTTATACGAAATTAAGGACCACTACTCTGTATCGTATAAGTTGACAACTAGTATACCGAGTGTCAAACTAATTCAACATGTTATGGTACACACTTTTGGAACGACATTTAATACAAGTCTAAAACCATTTATCAACGTTATTACGTTAAGAAATTGATTTGCATATATTTACTTAAACACTGGTAATAACGGAACTGATGACTTTGCTCAGTTTCGTACATGTCCAACATACTATTTAAGATCACATTTATACTAAATGTGGGAACACAAATTCGTGTAAGTTAAGCGTATACAAACACAAATTCGGTTTCATGTACATTCTCAAGTATAATAACTCTATAACGTTTAATTTAAGTTATATTCTAATTATCTAACCCGCCAACATATTTATGGTTCACACATTCTTACCATCTTTGGTGAAACTCGAACAATATTTACTAAATGCGTATGGAAGCTGTATACGGAAAATAACTATAAAACGTTTGTGTCGCTTTAAAATTGTCACAATGTGAACTTGTTTAGATCTTATTGAAACAAACTGGGATGATCAAAGTCCAATACCGTGTCTAGCAATGAACTTTTACATATGACGTGTATACACTGCGCTATAGCATACGTGTAATTTAGCTTAGTAGACGGAACATTTAAAAGACTATTATATTTTCAAACATGGCATTGAAACAATGCGCAGTCACAGTTTTACGTTTAAACGTTGATGGGAATAACACATGCACGCAGGGTCATATTTTGAATCACGAAGGACGCTCTGCTTACCGTGTAACTTGATCAGGGTACGAAACGCATGCGTTTATAATACTACATACCGATAACAACTGTTAGTGGCGCCTCTTGCAACACGCTAACTCTTATGAAATAAGAAGATTAACGGTAATTTAGAATATAAATCAATTATAATACAGTGAGTAATAATACAAAATCCAACTTACCAGTTATTAATTTACGAGTTATTAATGCATGATTAACATATTTATGCTCCGAGGCTCCTGCCTGTTCTCTGAAATATAAGATTATATATAATAACAAATTATATGTTGTTGCCCAAAGTTACCAACAAAGGAATAATCGCGGAGTTAGACATATTACCAGAGGACGTCTATAAAGCAGTGATATATATGAAATAAATGCAATTGACTATGTCATGGACAATGCAGAAAACAGGATAATTTCGAGATTGTGTACATATAAAATCGATTTAATCTAACATGTATGCATTATTGCCTACTGACCGTTCCAAGCCGGTAACCCTGTTTTCACCATTCTTTATGATTTCACTGACTTTTTAAATATGCTAATTTATTTCGGTTTGTCGTGCAGTGCGGATCTACGGTGCCATTGTGTTTGATTGCTGTGGTTTCTACAGGTCCAATTTTCTCGTTTCTTTATTTTAGCTACATTGTATTACCTTTTCTCTCTCAAAAATATATATATGTATTATTATTTATAAAACTTCACTAACTGGTTAATATAGCATGTACATGTATACTGCGTGGAAAATGTAACACATGAGCTCATACATGTAATCAATAAAACAAATACATATATTCTCAAATGGTTACTATACAACATTTACAAATACATATAGATATACTTTGAAACATATATATACTCGAAAAATCTAGTATCAATTTAGTTTTCAACTCAGTCCAATTAAATTTAATATGTTTAATGTAATCAATTAGAATAACAACAATGCATGATACATGGAACTATATTTATATGGGACGTTAAATAGAGAGTTTGTTGTGTGATGTTTTTCCTTATATTTTATTTGAAGATATTATTGATTACCGCAGTTTAAAGAAACGCAATATTATAGGCATTTTAAGTATGAAACAATAATGAGTATGTATATATGAATATAAAGAATACGAAAAGCAAACAGCAAGCGCTAATGATCAGTGCCTAGGCAGAATCCTGTGCAACCAGAGATAAACCATTAATGGCACGACAAGACGAGATTGACGGAAAACATGTAACGTTACCATCTCTTTCAGGATTTAAGTAGATGTCACCACAAGGTCCAAAATGTTCGTGTCATCGCATAATCAACAAGGAAAGCATAGTGACGAACTGTAAATGCGTCAACCACTAAACATGTCGTGCGAAATGACAGGATCATAACCTCTTTTGATACAATTTCTAACAAGATGAATTAAGATTATATAAAAGTGATCATGACCAAGGTCTATGAAAGTTTGACATCACGTCACGTCACCATAGAAGTCACGTTGCTGAAGAGTTCCAAAATGACATTTGTATTTTAAAAGTTGACGACGACAGACGACAAACAGTGATTCCAATTGTTTACCGTTGAGCCTTCAACTCAGGTGAGCTAAGAAGTGGTCAAAATGCACGGCCTAGAATATGTATGTTTCAAATAATAACAAAATTTATAATATTTATAATATTAATACATTCGTAACATTCAAAGGATAAATTATTTGGCAGTATATACCAATCTAAAATCTAGACATAACAACAAATCAATACTTTCATAAAAGAAGCCCTTTTATTTTCCTAGCAAGTATATATATGCACATGTGTATGACTTGATACAGGAGTATAATTCACATGTGGTACTTATAAATATGCTTATTGACTCTATGAGCTTGATTCAAGGTGACAATAATGCCCAAAGTAGTTACTAGTGGACAGCAGGCTGTCTTCACCAGCCTAACAACATATTATGTGATTCAGTAAATACAAATGAAATGTTAGAAATCATATGGCATCATTCATATTTATTACAAGTGAGCAATTACCAGAATATGTAAGACACTATCAAATAAATGGTATGAAAGAGTTATTCGAGTTATTCGATATAGTTGATGATTTCAGTCTTGTTTTAGATTTCTTAAACGAATTCATTGTAATATTCTTATATTTTTGTATTATACATTTACTTGTTTGCACACCCGTTGACAGGCATTTGTTGATCGACATACGTAGTTAATACTTTTACCATATCCGTTATTTGTAAATAGTTTTAACAATATATTTTCTGGACAGATACGTAGTCCTTGGTATATTCATTAGTCTACAATTGTTTTGATGATTTACGGAAATTAGCGAATCAGTCTCGCATTTTTTACGGAAATATACGAGGTTCTAATCGTTATATAGTAGTAGGTACACAAGTGATTTACAGAAATTACCGAACCAGTCTCGCATTTTTTTACGAAAATATACGAGGTTTAAATCGTTATATAGTAGTAGGTACAAAAGTAATTTATCGTATTGGTCCGGAAATCGCTTACGGAAATAGACGAGGTTTACCGAACGTTTACGGGTTTCTTGAAAAGAAGGAATTGTCCGCCATTTTGGTGTGTGAAAGTTTGGATACATTGTATAAGATTGGATACGTATTTGGAGATGTATCTGTAGAAAAATAGTTTCCGCTCAATAACTTTAGTTAGGAATGATATATTGGCCTGAAACTTGATGTATACGTAGCTTATATTAAAAGCAAGTTTGGGATTGCATTCAAGGTCACTGTTATTAAAATAGAATCAAAGCACTGAAAGTGCTGATGGACGGTGCCACTCAGAAAGTAATGATTCGGAAAAAAACGGGTTTGCGTCTAAGATGGTGAACATTTGTGCAAAATATTATTGAAATCGGATGAGGCATTAACCAAAGTTATGAGACCGGACGGAAGCACAGACGGACAACGGCAATTATATATCTCCGCCTAATCGGCGGGGGATAAACAGTGAAGTTATGTAAAAATGTTTAAATGCTATAAGTGTCAAAGGGGAATGATTGTAAAACGAAAATGTCAGAGAAAGTTTGTCACAACATTCATGAGATCTAGATTCCTTTCGAAAACAAATCAGATTCAATCATGCATGACAGAGTTATCGCCCCTTGAATGTCTGAAAAAGAGGATTTCTGCAAAGACATTTTCGGTGGCGATATGGCTTAAATAAAACAAACTTGTTAAATTAGGATAAATATAAAAAAAAATACATGTAGTCTGATGTAACGGTAGTCAGAGTTTCTGTGTATTGTTCTAAATTCCTTAAATATAAATATTTTTAAATACAATATTGATAATGGTAATAAAATGTGATAAATGCCATTGATAGAACGTAATAATCATAACTATTGCACTGTAATATGTGTCTTCATTCTCTAAATGAAGTATGTTTGTTTGTACTCTTCTCTGAAATATTGTGTATTGTATTCCGCCTTGTTTAGGCAATAAACATGTAAAGGTTATGCCAAATAAAATATTGAAATGAATTTAATTGAATTGATGAAAATAATTGTATGATTTGATAAAGAGATGTCTGTGGTACATAGTTATATAATATCTTCTACTCGCGAATTTATGAACGGCCTTTGATACTTACCATGATGTAATTTGATAAAAGGTTTTAATTTAATATCATGGTAATCGAATTACTAACTCTTCAAAGTACGGCACGAATTGTATTTTATACAATTACATCTGATATATATCTATTTCATCAGGGCTCTAGACTATATGATGTCATTTTCGTCACAGATTTTATGTATGCATGTTAATTGTTCTAATATATGATCTAAACAAGCAAGATTTTAAACAAGCGTAAAAATAGCTGCCGAGAGAAGAAGTTAACATAATAATATATCAAGTCAAGGGTGTTAAAACAATATTGAAAAAAATAAAGTTGTCACGGAGACATAAACACGCCACGACCTTTGTTTTCTTACATTTTTCCCGATTTTTACCATCAGTTCTTCCTAACAAGCATTTTAAATCAATGTGGGCGACCTCGCTTCTTTCTGTTCAAATACATGACATGCCTTACATATTGATTACAATTCACCCTTGTAACACGACGTGCTAGAATTACACATCAGCACAGAAATACAATTGTTCAAATGTAAGGGATACGTGTGCGTTAGCGTGTGCATTACAACACATATAAACTGTTCACTGTTACCATGTGTAATTAAAAGATTGCGTTATCAAAGTGAAAAATGTAAGGAACTGTTGCTACAAAACCATTATAACGAAAATTGGAAAAAAAGCAGCAGTCTTGAACCCTCCCTTACCGGCATTAACACCACGCCTCGATCAACTGCGCTATAGAGTCTAGTGAATGTTTCGTCGCTAATATACATATAATAATAATGACTACATGCTACATTTCAGTAGACTGGTTTACAAAAACGTCATTTCATCAAGTAAAATGGTAACCTTTCAACATTACAAAATATGTGTTTATACAATTCAAGTTTTTCAGACGAGTTCTCTAGGAATTCAAGTTGTAAAGCATGCTTATCGCCACTTACATGAGTAACAGTCTGTTACCTATAGACAGATACAAAACGCATATAAGGATCAATGAATGAATTAAATAAAATTAATAAACATTATCGTTTGTCGTTATATACATCCTTCATGCACAGATAATATACCGATACTCTCTTTTAGATTCGTTACTAAACTATTAATTGCTACTTTCGGTATTCTCCGTACTACGCACCTGCTGTTTTCGTTATATTTCGGAATGTACGCAGCTGGCTTGCGGAACGTCGGTGGTTCTACCTAGGTGCCCGCCCGTGCACGAAAATTGCCCGGAGGGGCACTTGGGGTCTTCCTCCACCAGTAGAAGCTGGAAAGTCGCCATATGACCTTAGCTGTTGGTGCGACTATAAATCCAATTCAATTCAATTCAATTCGGAATGTACGGTACGGTACGGCTTTTACTCCCAACCTCATGTAGACGTTTGTTTACGTTATAAGACATATGCGCATTAATTTGTACAGCATCAAATCACTTCAAAATCAGCGTTTTACTTAAACTTAAGTTAAAATCAGTTAATGTTTACCAACGCTTACATATTTATCAATATGTTGACAATCGTACCTTATGCCCATTTACAGCCTTGCAATTGATACTACCTTTATCGCGCTGTAATCTGGTGCCCTTTGGCTCCAGAATTCGCACTACTTAGGACGGTTGCCTGACTTAAAATGGTTTCCGCAATAACTTTAGTTAGGAATGACATATTGCAATGAAACTTTACGGGTAGGTAGCTTATATGCAATGGAAGCTTTGGATTGCGTATGCAAAACTACCCTCTTCAAAAACAGCACTCGCATAGAACTGTCCACATATATAACGTTTACATTAATTTTTAATAACTTATTATTTCAGTTGTTTCATTTTTCATCCATTTTTGCCCACGAAATGACCTATTTATGTGTCGACGTGCCGTAAAACAGCATTCATTCATTCATTCATTCATTTCAAGAGATCTCCTTTCAGTATTGATTTACATTCATACTGACGTCTGTTTAGTGCTGTGTGGCGACTTTTAAAATAATATCGCCCCAACTATAAATCAGTGGTAAGTGTTTTTTGCTGGTCCTTTGGGATCATCAAACCCACTGTTTGTGGTTTAAAAGTAGAATACCGCTTAAGCCGGTGCTAGGGGGCGTGAGAGGTGTTCCAAATTATATTTCCTCTCATGAACAGACTCAATAAAACAAAGTCTGCTACGTTTCTCTCTTGTTTGTGTTTCTTACTTCCAAGAAAACCGCTTTCAGTATGCATTGTAAACTTATCGTATACCTCTATATTACAGAAATATTATCAGAACACCCACTTATTCCAGGGAAGAACTAGTACTGCATATTTCCCAAATGAATTAACACTATCTCACTAGTCGAGATCCTAATGGGATTCGAACCCGTAGCGGTGAAAGCTAGAATATTCCAAACGCAGCGTCTTTGCCCTCTTGATCACGGTGGCGCTTATAGAATCAGAACACTCATGATTATTTTCCCTGTTATTATCTATATAATAACAGAGTATGAGAGTGGACCTTTGGAAACGCCCGAACACGATTAATACGAAATATTGCAGTCTCGGTTTGATAAATTTGATATATACGGTTTATTTAGTACAGTGGCATATTTCTGCCACGAGATGGCTAGATAATTATCATGATTATTTCGAGATAGTAGCGTGTACTTTTTCGAAATAATATGAATTTTCGCGAAAATCTTAATCTTAAATTCTTTAAGTTATCATGTTAAATGTCACGCTAATAGATTCTTTATTTCCTCCAATGTACAGGAGAGCATATACATATAATTGTAACATATAATACAAATTCAAAATTTAACATTAGCGAAAGTTAACATATATCTATAAATATAATGGATCAAGACTATATACATACATCAATACATGTTGATTACAGATTATTTTTACAATTAGACTATAGATGAGTTCAGAATTTGAACTAAATGCTATTTATATGAATCATATTTTGCTATGTATTACCATATGCATGACTCTTGCCGAAACGAAACACAAGAAGGCAAAATGGTGCAATATACTCATAACCTTATATATTAACATGTACCATATTTATGACTCTTGCCGAAACGAAACTCAAGATGTAAAAATGGTACAGTTTACTCAGCTTAAATTAGTTCAACATGTATCATATTTATGACTCTTGCCGAAACGAAACTCAAGATGTAAAAATGGTACAGTTTACTCAGCTTAAATTAGTTCATGCCTTCTCTCATACTTAATAATATAGACTTATTAAACATAGTAGGAACCACTATTGAAAATATTATTTCATTTTCTATAATAAAACACATAAAATCTAAAGTATTTATGTAGTAATGTATATCTACACAAAATAATTAAAGAATATTCCCAGTATTCAAAACGGAGTCGTAATATCGTCAGCTGCCTGCTGGCATTACTGAAAAAGACACTTATCCATTATGTATTTTAAATACACTTATAGTAATTAATTACACCTTCGTGACAATAAGCTGCATTACTATGTATAATTAAAAATAGTATGAACCATTTTTACAATAATAGCCAACATGTTATCAGTTTCAGATTCAATTGTCGAAAAGTGTTTGAATCCTGATAATAATATGCATATCTGATCTCGAGGACCTTTAAGAATAAACTCTTTGTATGACTTTAATCCAATAGTTTGTATTAATGCATTCCACAGTTTTTGTCTCGCGGAGTCATTAACTGAACAGTAATGCATAATATGTAATAATAAGTTGTCTACTAACAAATCACACATTTTACACTTTTCAGAGCGACTAAAAGAGAACAGTTTTCCAAGTATTAATATTGCAGTATAGCAATGTTTCTTTAAATCAGGTCTTTCCCTGCTTAATTTCCAAATATCACTTGGTTCCAAATTGTTAAATAAACAATAGCATGGTATTTCATTTAACTTAAGGCCTATTCGTGAGAGCCTTTGGTTTGATTCCAGATCGCACACCTTAGTTTTCAAAATGTGTTTCAATGAGTATTTTGACGGAATATTCGACGTTGCTACAAAACTCTCTAGTAAATAAAATATATTATATTTTTTAAGCAGTCTGTGTATATCTGGAATATAACCTAACACTTGGTTGTCATTATTCAAAAAACTCATCAACCTATTTATAAATATCTGCTTCGCGAGGTATTTATTTGGTAATCTACACAATTGACCAAAAAATTGTATTTTTTTAAAGTCAATTACGGTTTCAATTGGCGAAATTCCAAGAGCACTTAAAGCTATATCAGTGCTTGTATATGTAGGCAGCTTTTGGATATATTTGACACAGAATCTGTGTGACCTCTCCAATTCTAATACATCTGAAGGAGAAAGCGAATTCCACAGTTCACAGCCATACAGCGCTTTTGATAACACGATTGTGTTGTAGATTGTCAAGGATGTTAACGGATTGAGCCCATGTGGGTGAATTCCGCTATTTATCAGACTTAAAAAGGTACCTCTTAATTTTGTATTGGACTCATGAATAGAGTCATTTATGTCCATATATTTATCTATACGAATACCAAGATGAGTATAGAATTGGACTTCATTTATTATTTGGTTCGCACCAAGAGTCCATTGCCTGGTGTTACGATCAAATTCAGCCTGTGTTTCATTAAATACTATCACTGCACATTTTTTAATATTGTAATCAAAGCGCCATTTCATAGCATATTTATAGCACATATCAAACATCTTATTTAACCCATTTTTAGATAATGATATGAGGACCATATCATCAGCAACAGTAGGGGATCCTGCATTTAAGTTATACATACAGAAACCAAGTCCACTGTTTTCTAACTCTTTGATTAGCCCATCTATGAAGAGAAGGTACAGAATTGGGGAACTTTTGCCACCTTGTCTAGTGCCTTGTTTTACATAAAACCAGTCTGAAATACAGCCTTGGTTTTTTACGCAACTTTGCATATTACGATACATATTAGCAAACGTTAAAAATATGTTGTCATCTATTTCGGTCTCAAACAAGTTAAGGAGCATTCCATTGTGCCAGAGACGATCAAATGCTTGGCGGGCGTCCATGAGAAGATATCGTCTCTTTCCAACAACGTTTTTAAAATTAGTTTTATCACATTGGAAGGAAAATGTACTTATCTTACACGTAGTGTTTTACTTTACACCATAATATCCATATTTTATATTTAAATCCAGGTTTTAACAGAGCTAATTTTTCACACCTGCACTGGCCACATGGAAAACATAACATCACGATACCCGTATCATGCTTTCCTCGAGATAGTAATTGAATTTTGTTAAATGCCGTGATCATGATAGTCCATGAGACCAACAAATAATTTGCTTTTGTTTTCTTTACCGTAGAGAATACACTCTTTAAATAAAAATGATGTCATCATGCACCCTAGTTGCTCCTGAAAGCCCCCTTGTAGAGGACTTAATCTTGATAACATTTTTGCCTTTGAGCGACGTAATAATATGTCTTCGTAGATTTTCAAAGTCGTTTGAGTAAGGGTGATCGCCCTGTAATTGTCCGGGTCATCTTTTCGCTTTCTCCCACCTTTATGTAATACTGTTATAATCCCTTTATTCATATCAGAAGGAATGTAGCTTAGGCGTAACATAGCTGAATATAGATTAGCTAAAAGGTTACTTATTACTATCCCGCCATATATGTAATGTTCATAATAAACATTGTCCAGGCCACAGGCTTTACCACGCTTGCACACATTCAGCGACATATTTACTTCTTCAGGAGTTACGTTAATGACGTCATGTGTGTGAGTAGATGCTAAAATATTATTTACTCTAACATCAACAGATTTTTTCCAAGCATCATCATACATCGCGTTTGAGCACGGAGTATATAACTTTGTAAAATACTGTTTCCATTGATCAGTTATATTATTTATGTCTCGATAAACAACCCCATTAAATTTAATTTCGGCCCCTGCTTTCGAATTGGATCGTTTTCTGCGAGAACGCACAAGTTTCCAAAAGTCAGTTTTGTTCATTTCTGCCGTTTTATCTATTTCTTCATTTAACTGGCTTAAATATAGTTGAACATGAAACCTATGTTTTTTCCTAAACTTCGATTTAGCTACTTTATATGATTCAAATGAATTCACGGATCTATCCCTTGGACGACCGTCAATAAGCCACGCATTGCGTCTATCAGTCATAAGTTTGTGTAATTCAGTTAGCTGCGGGTTCCAATATGGTTTGAGAAAATGTTTAAATTTTGATTTGGGAAAACACTTTTCAGATGCCCCACCTACTGTATGTGTGATTATATTGTATGCCTGATCAACTTCAGTGTATTCGCTTAAATACGCACCCTGTAGATTGTGTAGCTCGAATGTATTTTTGAGCATTTCCTGATAACTTTGTATATCCCTTGGAATTACCTTCCGCCAATTGACACCATACGTTGTAGACAAATCATTTTTATTTGAGTAATAATTTACATCAAAAACAGGTACATTTATACTACATATAATTGGCCTATGCCTCGATACATTCAAACAATGGTCATCTACAATTTCGCACTGATGTATGCAGTCAATTTTTTCTAACGGCAGCATACTATAATCAATGATTGATTCACAGCTTTCATCGTACGATACAAAGGTAGATTTTGCACCAGTGCATAAATCTAAGCTATTCGCAGCGATCAAGTTAGTGTCAAATAAAAATTGTTTCAAGTACCGCGCCCTACTATTACCAGTTTTACTACCCAAGCAGTTAGCATTAAAGTCACCTGTGAAAATCACACATCCATTATCTGAGTAAAGACTCCACAGGTTATATAATTTATCAACATAATTTCTATAGTGTTCAATAGGATGATTGCTGCAGGGTAAATACACTTGAAAAATAAACAAAAACTGTTGGGGTGTAATCTGTAATTGTATGCCTACTATTCTGTCGTCGTCAATTGTTAAAGGGGTCACGTATCTATCATGTCTAATGTGCCACATAAGGGCGACTCCCCCTTTACCAATTCGCATATTCGTAGCACTTTGAAAGCTACGATCTGATACAGCATGTGTTTTATAGTTATTATCTATGATATCTATAAAGTGTAAATTTGTATTGGATAGCCAGTGCTCGGACAATCCACATATATCTATATCCTTTGAGTAAAGAGAATCGCATAGGTATGTGCTACTTGACATTATACCTGTCACATTCCATGACATAATTTTTAAAGGGCGAATAACGGTCATTTCTAACTTGAGTAAAGATGCACATTACATCGGTATGCATTGATCTAATCGACACTAGTATTCAATTGAGAATACACATTGTAAGTCTCATACTCGATAGGTCCACCATCTGCATTAAAGCTATACCCATCCTTAACCACACGCTGCGAACGACCGTATGAATTGCGGCTGTTTGCTAGTCTGCCTTTAGAAAGCCAAGGTTTGCATACGACATCGCGTGGCCAAAAGCCGCTTTTATCGAGTTTCGCACTTTGACTGTTGGCCTCAACATTGAGTTGTATAACAACGTCGTCATTTGAGCGTTTAGAAGGAAAAATTCTAACTGCAGTTACTTTGGGGCCACGGCGCTTTACGTAAGACGCTATTTTACTTTCAGTAATTGTATTGGTAAATCCGCCTACATAGAAACGGAGTGTATGCTTTTTAACATAAACGCTATAATCTTCTTCGCTTTCAATGTCGTCGCGATGCGTTATTCGTACCGGAATTCCATTCTTACGCGGAACGCTTGGAGTTCCTATATTATGAATGATACTCTTGAACGTGACCTGTCTATTACCAGGCTGTTTGTTAACGTCGCGACGGCCACTTTTATCTGCGTCTTTCTTAATCGCATTTGAATAAGATATGTCCTTTTGCTGATACACTGCCGCATTACCGTTTCTAACCGGAAGCGTCGATACTTCCGTAGGGAAAGAACCAGGTTGAGCACTAGATACAAAGCCAGACAGAAAGTCGGCAATTTCGCTAAGATTCGCATCATTAGATTTAGGATTATTTAGCGTTGGCATAGTAGTGTTACCAAAACTGTCACACGGTTCCATCTCTTCTGATTCGCCTACGCCCCCGGGTGGAAAAATAACAACACCCAGAGAGGGAGCTGAATCAGTACAAGTCAATGAGTTTAAACTCTTATCACCTGAGAGGTTATATTCCATATTCTCTAACTCACCTACGCCGCCAGTGGGAATTTCATCCACCAGAGACGAAGGAGAGTCAACAGAAGACAACGGAATGTTAATATTGGAAATAAGCACAATTTCATCAGTGCTAATAAAAGTTTCGATGACATCAAGTCTATGGCATATTGCGCTTATGTCAGATTTTACTGCCTCGTTATTTTCCAACGTGTTATGTTCAGATATAATGTCAGTTCTAATATTGGTGTCTTTAACGGATATCACGTACGTTAGAGCATCGTTAACACTACACATAGTATCCTTCAATATCTTGAATTGATCTGCATTTTGTTTTTCAAGAAGCAGATTTGTTTGCTTTAACATCAGCACTTCCGCCTGGAGACTGGACACATTTTGTTTTATGGCAGAGACATCTGCACTACACTGACAGGTTGTGTTAGGTAGATGAGTTGAAGTTGAGGCACTGCGAGGTCTTGTCGGCACCCTCACACGACCAGTGCTAATCATGTCCTTCAACTGAGTGGCACTGTCGCCCTCCAAGACTGACAACAACGTATGAATGTCGTTTGCAAGCTTAACTGGCACGGTGTCGCCTCTCCGTGTATATTGGCGGCGTTTTAATTCCGCTTGCAGACCATATGGGAAGTCTTCTTCTTCACGGATGGTTTCGAACAACATGGAGCGTGTATGCTCAAGGTTGGCCTCACATGACGCATAATCCCGCAACAAAGTTGCCACAAACAAGTCCGTGGGATAGTCTCGAAAGAGAGTAGTTAGACGATGATATTCATTGAGATCTGCGTCGACGGCATTCTTATCACAACTGAATGAATCACCCGCCACTGATGAAAATGGCACTTTTACCTCAGTATTGTCAGACATGAGGACTGGTTCCAATTCTGTGAGACTTGTGTCGCTTACAACTTTACAGTCCGCCATCATTTGTATGTTGGATAATCAATTTGTATTGCTTTTCATAACACGCCCAAGGCCAGTGTCAAATACCGATTGATCGTATGAATATGAGCTAACAGTAAACCAGATCCTTCAGTGTGAGGGATTAGCTACAAATAAGCTACACTCTTAATGCCCGAGGCAACTTTGCACAAGCACAGGTAAATGTAGCGCGTGTTCCATCATGGCCATTTTGTCATTTTTCAAACAAAGGAAAATTCTTAGAAATAAGATATCGTCTCTTTCCAACAACGTTTTTAAAATTAGTTTTATCACATTGGAAGGAAAATGTACTTATCTTACACGTAGTTTTTACTTTACACCATAATATCCATATTTTATATTTAAATCCAGGTTTTAACAGAGCTAATTTTTCACACCTGCACTGGCCACATGGAAAACATAACATCACGATACCCGTATCATGCTTTCCTCGAGATAGTAATTGAATTTTGTTAAATGCCGTGATCATGATAGTTCTGGTTTCGCGATAAATAATGTTATTGAGTTATTAAATATTTACGCGATAGTAACGTGAATTTTCATGATAATTAGTCAGAATTATTACGAAAACAAAATTTCAAATGTTTAAGATAATTCTTACCGCGTTTACTATTGTGCTGACGTGATGACAGAAGTGGGCAGTATCGCAGCAAGGTTTATTAGATACACTTGTTGAAGATTAAAGAGAAGAAGTAACATTATCGCGAAAAATGCACGATAAATTATCTAGCTATCTCGTGGCAGAAATATGCCACCACAATTTAGAGATCATTCTTCACAACAAATTTCGAAATATTTACAAACCATAAAACCTATCGACCGGTTCAATTTTCTCCCCAGAAACTTCATCGTAAACCTAGATAATTACTGAATAATGGGTCTACCTCCAAGGAGAGTGTCTTGCCCAAGGTAACACCGAAGGCACTCTATGATGAATGAAAGACACGAACTCGTGGTCTCTAAATTATCTAAATGCAATGACCACCGTGCTATCCACTGAACTATGTCATCTCGTACTCAAGACGTTATGATTAAGTAAAAATGTATGTCATACCTTCCATATAGATTAATATCGCTGCTGCTGTTGTCTGAAATATAACAGCATAAAATACATAAACACAAATGTACGCTATATAAGGTTTGTAGCTGTTTGTGCACAACATAATACGGCGGTGCCTTACACACTTACGTATGTATGTATGTATGAGCAATATTTCGTAAGTGTGTGTGCAGTTGAAATAACATAATCCCATTTCTCATTTATCACCAATAATAATGATGCACGCTGAAATTATTTGCTTTTATATGCATAATTGTCAATAAAACGAAATAGTTTACAGATGAAAGTTATCGATATCGTTCCTTACTCGTATCGACTATAGATCTTATTACGTATGCTAATTACCTTTATTTGGTCTCCTCCTCTTCAAAAATATGAGAACAACAGCAACGATGATGATCACCAAAAGTCCTGTTACTACACCACCGGCTATAGCTGCTATAGGGGGTGGAGGCTCGTTTACTGAAAAAAGTAAAACAATACCACCTAAGTCATGACGCTACTAAGAGTATAGTTATATATACTGAAAGGAAAAAGAAATGCAACACGGGAATTTCGGCTATATATTGTGCGTACTATATGCTGCTGTTAATCTTATGGTACATGGCTACGTAAGATCTTACCTATCGGAAAAAATACTAAAACAACACGTAACACAGCAAATATTATTCCTACAAAGTTTCATTTATATTGACAGAGTACGCGTTTGGCTTAAGCATGTGAGCAAACTTAGGATGCATAAGTTTGCAAACGCTTTACGTTAAATACAGTACTGAACTGGCTCAATTTTTCAAAGAGTAACTTCGACGTTTATGAATTTCTTGTTACAACCTGTACTGTGATTGAAACGACTACAGCATCACAGTTGTGTCCTTTCTCTAACAAACTGCAACTTGCTTTCTACAAAACATCATGGGATTTCCTTAGAATATATATGGAATTAAGTGTGCAGTATAAACAATATATAGCGGAAATTCCCGTGTCGCGTTTCTTTTTCCTTTCAGTATATATATACATCACGTATATTTCATTGTTTGTTTTGAACTTCATACACACTCCCAACTCAAATTACAATCAACCATCTTATAAATATTATATATTTTCTAATCCTTGTGAATTTTATGTAACACTTTAACATCTCCAAACGTTTACCGACTCATGGCATAATTAACAGTATGTTGTTTTCCCTTAGATATATACAGGGAAGAATTAAAAAGAATTTTCCTATCTACCTACCTATCTTAAAAATCTAAAGTCGGGTTTGGGCAAACTAAGATATGTTTAAGTGTGGTCTCATCAAAGTATTTTTTTTGTTTGTTTTGTCTATTCAAGACGTTATGTATACATACTAAAGTGCTAACATGACTGTTCTATACGATCTTATCCAAAAGACGTGTGTTTTTTCTAGCAGAAATGTCGGTCTTTACCTTATTTGAACTTGTCATGATGTTTGTGAAGCATGTTTATTCTTTTTTACTTTAGATAACACTTTTGTCAGATATGGAACTACTGTTGAAAGAAAAGAAGTATACTATTTGCATGAGTTTCGCCACCGAATTGGTTTTATATTGCTGCGAAAGAGCATTTCGCCATATACTCTATATAGATATTACCTAAAAGTAGATATAAAAATCGAACAGTAAATGTAACATTCAAGGACCACAGTCAACCAAAAACACGCACAGAAACAAATATCAACTACAAAGCTGAATAAAGGCAAAATATGACATCACAAACATAAAAGGGTTGTTTATAGGGCCACCGCCTTGGAACGGTCAGGGCATAAAAGGCCGCCGGTGGTTAAACCAGGTTCTAGGGCGCACCAAAACTTCACTCTTACCCTATTGTCATCCCAGTAAAACGGGACAGTGTAAATTAATATTTCCCCGCCATGTTATATCCCCGCCATGTTATATTCTCTAACAAACAAGGCAGCAATAATAGGCAATATAAGTATAACACATAAATGATCATGTATGTATAATATAAAAAAGGCCTAAAAGGTCTGTATTATCATGTTCTGCCATATTTCATGATAATTATATTAAGCAGTGGCAAACATTTTTTTGTGTTTTATGGTTAATAGTATCTATCCGAAAGATATTCAACTCAACACTGCCAATATGTCTTATTCTGTAATTATTTGCTCGTTTTACATCTTTCCATTGAACTAAGTGAAATACATATAATTTATCACAATAGATCTGTCTACTTAACGTTTTTCTAGAACCTATAGTTCAGTTACGGACTTTAAACTTCGTTTCCTTCGTATATCTAAACAGCTACTACAAACGAGCTACCATAACCAACTTCGACAAACCTTTGCCATATTGCAGTATCGTACTGATAACACTGGTAGACATTTAAAAGAAACATAATTATTAAAAGTAGTTTACGACCTATTTGGCGGCAGGTCTATCACAATTCGCGGTTTTGCCAATGAGCGAGCAAAGGTTGTCAAACTGTGTGTGTTTGTGGTATCGAATACCAACCTACTACTATCCTTGCTAAATGTTGTTTGTTTTGAATGCGTGTATTTTTGTTCACAGCGTTCTGTGAATGCTACACTTTCTGTTCGATTGTTTTATCCACTTGTATGTAGTTGTATTCGTTTTTTCTAGAGCGTGTAGTTTAACATTTGGTAACTTTGTATAAATAAAATGCTACACCGATTGAGCTACTCTTGCATACATTTCGGAAAACAGGTGTCAAAGTTCTTCATAATTTGGAACAAGTACTATCATGCTTTATGAATAGTACTAACATGCATGTACGTACTTTGGAACTCTTCGACAGCGGTTTTCTATGTTTGTACATACACGACTCTCCATATTTGAAACGTTCAATGTATTTACGTAGCGGACCGCTGATTTAATTGATATACACGTAATAACAAAAACACGTATATCAAAATATGCAGCACGTGCAGCACGTGCAGCATATGCAATATGGAAGAGCAATGGTTGGGCAAACGCCACCCCCAAAATATGAGATTTGTGACGTTCTTGACAAACTTTGTAAACCTTGTTCAGAAACACATACAGTCTTTATCAAAACATTTAGGAAATTTAACACACTGCACGTTGAATGGTTGATGCATGTTAAGTACTGGAACCATTGACAGTTCTCTTTAATTGTATGATGACATATTATATAGATTGTGGACCCTGTGATTACGTCTACCAAAATCCGGGAAAAGATGTTATTGTTTGTCTCAGTAGTGTAGTGTTGTACCCTAAATACTTCCATCTCTTTTTTTGCTATTGGTTCCGGCAAGTAAATGCATACGTTATTGGTGCCGTTCTATGTTTTCATTTTTATATACATGTAGCATCTCTGTGTTTTACACATATCTCCCTTAAATGCTTCCTGGTTTGTTAGCGTAATTATACAGGTAGTAGTGATTTCTTTCTTAACATGATCCCTATGTACTGGGATGCCAATAATGAAGGAGTGTTATTTTCTGTATCATACAACACAGTCAACCTTATTAAGTGTGTGATGTCACATACTTGACCTCTTACTGTACATTTTGTGTGTGTTTAAAACGCCTGGTTTTGATTGCCTGTGTTCTGAGCAGGATATTCTTCCTGTTCGACTTGTTATCTACTTTCATATAGAAAAGCTAAGTACACACTTTGTCTATTTGTGTGTTCATTCACTGGGCAGTTTGTTACATTAGTTTTAAATTCCAATGTTCTTATTATACGAATAATGATATATTGAATGAATACAATGTTTTAACCAATCTTTACCTATCACATTTACCATGTATAAACGATTACTTTCTTCTTACAAAATCCATGATAATGCATGTATATTTATAGATATTATTTGATGTACACCTATGGTGTTCTAGATACCTAATATGTAGTTATATGTGTTATTGTTAAAGCGGTATAATCTGCGCTTAAATAGAACTCTTTTGGGGCTTGTCTTTATTTGCAAGTTCATGTTCACCAGTACATGGCAAAGTTGGCACATGCTATACTTCAAATAGTATTAACTAGTCGCGAATGAAATTGTTCCAGTTTGAAAACATCCAACACATCGGGATATAAGCCAGAAATCAATGCGTAAAATATCATATCTTTGTCTAGCCTTTGTATTTCCCGGAACTGGATTCGAACCAATGTAAATAAAGATAACCCCTCAAGGTTATATTATGGTGTATTTGCCATTATTTGCACTTCAAGACCTGATGATAACTACTGCATATTATTATACCTCACTCAAAATTCTCTATGTAATTTCCCCATTCCCGATCAGTCAACAATTGGTAATGTTTCATGGCATGAAACATTATCTCGTGCATACCGATCATTATCTCGTGCATTACCGATCAGTCAACAATTGGTAATGTTTCATGGTAATGTTTCATGGCATGAAACATTAAATCTTGAAAATTTGTTTCAAGTTCTTTATTGTTGTTAATAAAAAATAATTGCTGATTAAATGAATTTTGATGTTTGGTATAATAAAATAAATATCACATCCCATGGAGGGTGATAGAACATATTGTCAACCCTCGATGTGGTAATGTCCACCTCGGCTAAAGCCTCGGTGGACATTACCAATCTCGGGTTGACAATATGTTCTATCACCCTCCATGGGATGTGATATTTATATATTGGTGTTGTGTTGTACTGATATATCTTATTATCACCAATCGACCTTCGTTTCACTGACAGTGTCAATGCGGTACCCCTGTTTACAACCATGTTATGTTAAGGACTATTGGTCGACCATCTTTGGGAAAAAATCCAAAATTGATGGGATATGGTCAAATGATTTTTTCAACGAAATACGTATTTTAGGCAAGATCAATGTCAACCATATACTACTTGATAGTAATTCAACACTTAAACAACTCTTGAATAAATTGTACCAAATGTTTCGGTTATTAAAGGTCGCAATTTCTGCCATATAAGTATTCTTTCTAATATTATGTTAACATCAATAGTCTTGAATTACTGTCATGTGTATATGGTTGACATTGCTCGTGCCTAAGATACGTTTTCGGTTGAACATTTGACTTGAACATATATAATCGATTTTGGATTTTTTTCAAAGATGGCCGACCAATAGTCCTTAAATGGTGTAGAATACTTCGCTTCTATTGGTTCTTGTATTTATTGTTTGTTTAGAATACGTGTTTGGACGACAGGGTTACGTGAATGCTACACTTCATGTTCGCATTTTGTATCTTCGTTTGATGTGTGTTCAATGTTAGGATGTATGTTCAATAATAGACATTTTTTCATTATAATACATGATAGTAAATCCACCATGCCTGTGTATAAAAATTCGCGTGCTCCAGTCCTGAGAGAGGCATAGTTTTTTCTGGAATAGTATAATGCACATCTGTGTACAAGTACGATGGGTACTACTCAATGCTTGTAAACAAATGATGTTTTGAGTCGTTAAGTCTTGTTTGGGTTGTTCTGCCTTGTGCAGTGTACTTGTGAATAGGAAACCAGTGTACTCGGCTATCATCGCGTATGTATGTTCGAAAATGGAACCGGTTATCATAATTGCAGTTGTCGTTCAAGATTTTTTACTTGGCGGCTTTTATAACAGTATTACCGAGTGCAGTTTATTAAATGTTCGGCCACCATATGTCTCCCTTACATTGCTATGATATACGCCTAATTGTTTTAGACATGGATCTGTTGTGTGGCATATGACACTAAATATTACACTCCCATAATATTGACATAGCAGTACACCGTGTCACGGATCGAATAATGCACGGTCTAGATACGCCTGCTGAAACTATTACGTATCTACTACCTGTGACGTCTCAATAAGGCAACGCCGAAATAATCAAACTAGATGAATGAACACAGGTGATGACAATTATTTTTTTGCATATCGGATCATACTGACGTCATTTCGAATTTTTCAAATTCATCACTGATATTCGGCAGGTGCTCTCCTGATTTTTCAGGACTTCATCCGCGGTGCGGTAATTCGGTGTGCATTTAGGGATTCACGAACCTTTGGGGACCATTTTAAAAATACATAGAAATATAAAACACACATTTGAGGAAAGTTTGGTGCTTTTGTCCGGCGTGTCTAGATTGGATCCTAAAACCTGGGTTTTGGTCCCTACCTATATATATGCAAATAACCTGACCGGACTACTTTTTCCCTCATAATTCCAAGCGCCAAGCACGAGAGATGATACTATTGTCGATCGAGGGAGAGAATGCCTATCGGATATGATTATCCGCGTTTTACATGGTTGATGGAAAGCCTGATCTTACACATGAGGGAAGATAAATGTCACGCGCTGATATCAACACTGACAGCTGCATGACTTCATATTGTAAATAACATGCACACCGTTAGTAGTTGGCTACACACAGAATATAAACGATATGCAAGAAAATGTTGGTTATCCGGTTCAGATAAAGAAATTCCGACCATCGGTGTAATTATTTTAGCGGGAACCTCGGCAGAGCTTCGGTTCCGATAAAACAATTATACCTCGTGTTGAAATCTCCAACCTTCACCGGATACCAATGAAAGATTCTTATAGTATTGCATGAGGTAGTGATGTAAATGTAACACCTATACTACGCTTAATGCAAAAAATTATGTTAAATTGATATGTGTGGTAATAAGTAAAATACCGATTAAACAGCAATTTTGAGTTTTTTTATCAAGCATTACAATCAGCAATACGATTTATTATTAATTTATCGTTTTGGCTTTAAAACTGTTTGCATATAATTAAATAAAAAATTGAGATTTCGATTTTCTTCCTCATTCTATCAAATGTTTATGAATATTTTCGGTTCAGTATCATCTATAGTTAGTAATATTTTAAAGAGCCGGGTGGTCCAGAGGGGCAGGGGGCGCCGCTCCCCACCACCCCCCCCCCCGCCCAATGTTCAGAGTAGGGGGTCCAAAGTATGCCCCCACCTCCCAATCCCCCCACCACCCTCCAATAATTTGAATCAACTAGAAATCCGCGGATTCACATGTCTGGTCTAACTGGGTTGGACTTAAAAATAAGAAGGTCAATGATGCTTAAATGACAGTTTATAAACATTATAGTTACTAAAATCAATGGAGTTTGCAGTTTGCTGAGATGACATTTAAGTGCATTTGTTTAAAAACAAAATGCCATTCTTTTAAAAACAAAAGGCCCAATAGGACACTTTACTTGCTAAAACGGCTCTGATATCAACGGTTGTCGGGTTGTCGACATAAAATTCCTATCAGTACTTCTTTTAAAACATTGCGAAAACAACAGGGATAGAATGGCCTTAGATCGCTCACCTGGTATTCATGGGCAATAAGTCTGCTATGTCTAGTCTGGCATGGGTATTTTTTAATTTGTCCCACTTTCTTCTATGAATGAAAATTGCATAACAAGATGTCAATGACCTTGAAGCTCTACTGGCAAGTTCTGAAAGCTAGATCAGCATTCCTGTGAAGTTTCATGAAAATCTGTCAAGTAATTTCAGAGTAGTCGTTACAAGTTTTCATATATAACCCTATGTAACCACAAAAGGCCACTGGCGTTCATATTTAATATCGAATCAAAATAATTTCCAACAAGGACCAACATCATGTCATACTGATCATTTTAGAAAAAATCCTATATGTGTCAATATCACTTATAGTTTTCAATAAATAGTCGCTACAATGTTTTTTTTTAATCTATTTTTAGCCATGGCGGCCATCTTGAATTTCGGGCCGACCTGAAATTTTGTTAGGATCAATTACACATCAAGAGCAACATTTCTGTGAAGTTTCATGACAATCCTTTAAGCAGTTTCAGAGGAGTAGTCGCTACAAATATTTACTATATAACTCTATGTAATCATAGATTGCCGCTGCCAGCCATGTTTAATGTCAAATCAAAACGATTTTGACAAGGATCAACATCATGTCATGCTGATCATTTTAGAAAAAGTCCCATATCAATATCACTTATAGTTTTCAAGAAGTCGTCGCTAAAAACTTGCCTTTTAAAAACCTATTTTTAGCTGTGGCGGCCATCTTGAATTTCCGGCCGACCTGAAATTTTGCTAGAATTAACTAGATATCCTTAATATAATTAAATCATTGCATACGAACATAAAATCAAGAGTAAAGTATCAAAACCAGCTTAGTGACAGTTTTAGCTGTTTTCTTGGAAGCCGCAGGGCGATTGTTTGTCACCTTTTATATTTTCTATGTATGTAAATGATTTAGAAGAATATTTTACACTAAATGGTTTTAAAGGTATCGATACTGGAATGTTAAAGTTGCTGTTACTATTATACGCTGATGACATAGTGATATTTTCGGATACAGAAAAGGGGCTACAAGATGGGTTAGATATACTGTACAGTTATTGCCAGAAATGGAAATTGGTCGTAAATGAAAGTAAAACGAAGGTCATGCTTTTTAAAAAAGGCGGTCAGATAAAAAGGAACCTATTTTTCACATATAATAATACATTAATTGAAATTGTAAATAAGTTTACCTATTTGGGAATTGTCTTTACCACAGGCGGTTCTTTTGATCAAACGTTCGAATCATTAAGTGGCCAGGCATTAATAGGCCAGTAATTATAGCCGAAAATAAGAGTCAAGGTCCAACAAATTCCAACAGAAAGTATTTTAGGATTTTTAGAATCACTGACATGTAATGAGTTTCAGAAAAAAACTCCTCAATATAAAGATGATGGGAAATGCTAAATTTTGGAGTAAAAGTTGCGTTTTTAAGAGAAAATCTCCGGAAACTGGAATAATTTTATAAAAAATCATTTGAGCAAATAAGAATCATTTAATAGTGCGGAAATGCTCTTCCAAATGCATCTCTATGTAAATCAAAGTTTTATAGATGGATATAAGGTTAATAATATGAGATTGTGGAGCAAAACTTGGAAAAAATTAATAAAATCGTTGATTTCTGTAATACAGTTGATGTTACTAGGCTATAAATGAAAAAAATACTAAATGAGCTATAAACTATTAGTTTCTTACTGTTTTGCACAGATAATGGTACAGAGATGTCGTAGAAAAAAGTCCTTTTGAATACGACGATCTGAAATACTTTATTTTGGGGTCTAAAAATGTGTTTTTCATAAAAAAAAAAATGCTAAAAACAGGACATATTTTGTAATAAGATGTTTGAACATAAACTAATCTAATGGAAGTGATAAAATGGTGCACAATTATATATACAAATGTTTCATTGTATCGTAAGTTAATGTGAAAGTTCACATTGTGAAAAAAAATAATAAAATCGTTGATTTTTGTAATATATTCATAGTACAGTGGCCCGCTTACGACGATTTTGCTCTTAAGTCAAAATATTAAATTTATTGCTATAAAAAAGTTCATAAACATGTTTTTTAACTATCTAATACATATATTGTTCATTCAATATTTACACCCTTAATTGTTTGCTTCAAATGCTTTTAAGAAAAATGATTGAAGGTATTTTATTTTGACTTGAAATACAGCATATTATATTCATTTTAAAGTGAGAAAACCTTCTTCTAAACCCATCTACATGTGAAACACGGAATCAGAGATCGATAAGACGCTAATTAAATTAAAACAAGTGTCCTTCAATAAAAAATCACTGAAAAAGAATCTTATAAGTATTTCAACAAATATAATTGAAGTGAAAAAATGGTGTATAAAACGTACATTACATATGTTTGATAATATCAGAACTTAGAAGTGAATTAGATGCTCAAATTGCGAGGTCAGGGTCAAAACATGGAACAGAAATGGAGAAAAAACAACAATGTTTTTGTGATACAATCAGACTGGGTTTTAATAATGAAGTATGTATGAACTAAAAGATACATTTGTAAAATATACTCGGTCTACATTTGGAATCACACCTATGTGTTTCTATGAAAATCTTAACATTGTGTTATCCGGAAGTCAACGAGACAGAAAATAGTTCACTGTTGCTGTATTCTAAACAGTACGGCCGTTAGCCACCCGTGTAAAATGTAACATCCGCATTGCATGTTTGTTACTACAATAAAGATGAAGGTTATATCAGCGATTCCATGTAAATAAAATATATATAAATATATCGGCCAAATGACATTGTAAAACTGATGATAATTTTGGGTTTGACTTTTAATGGCTTTTGGAGGGAATCTGCTGGGGTCTAGGGCGCCGCCATATTTGTATGACCTAGCCAATATGGATTCCTTCTACATAAATTCGAAATATGATTCTATGGTATTTATCAAGCTGTTGCAAATGCTAAGAGATCATTTCCGACGGTTTCCCACAAAGCAATGAGCAACGATGTGTCAGTATCCAAGGGTATGATGAATGGAAATGCCCTTTTTTTGCGAAACAATGCAATTTTAATCAACATTCGCTGAAAACCAGAATCGTTTTTAAAATCGTTTTAGCTTAAACAAAAAATACAATGATGTCACAAAATGTTTCACTATTCAATGTACATAATTATATCAAAGTTTTTCATTGTACATGTATTTTAAATTAAGAAGAATGCTCAAACCGTGATTTTTTTGACGACTAGCTTAACAATTGCATAGAATCAACCTTTTCATACACAAAGTACTTGGTTATAAACTAAAAAAGTGTAGAAAGATCATTTTCTTGTTTCAGTTTGGCGCATTACAAGTGTTGCGCATGTGCACTACTGTGTCAGAAATAAGTCCACACACATAAGAGGCTTTATGATTTGGGTGAAAAAAATGCAAAATATACATGAACCGATTTTCAAAAATCATTTGAGCAGTATAAACAATATTTTGGGAGTTATGAAATTTTGCCTTATATATGTACTCGCCCAGTTTCATTTTTTCCAGATTGAATTAGATACTCACATTGCGGACATGTTGAAAACAAGTATACTCAAACATTGATAATTTTTATAATTGATAGGGATAGTGGACTAGAAGATTTTCATGTGTCTAGAGTAAAATATATTTTTACTTTTTTTGTAATGGATAAAAGTATGCATGTTGGAATAATTAAATGTCCTAACCCCTGTGATGCTATGAACTGTTTTGCTATGCGTAAAACATAACAATTTCAATTGAGTAGAACAGTAATTGAGTGTATCAATAATTTGCACGTCACAGATGCTATTTGTATTTGTAACCCTGAATGAAATGGGGTTAACACTCATATTAGGTTATTTTGGGAATGCAATTTCAGATGGAGATGCCATGAAGGGTGAAGGCTCCCATCAGACATGCCTCCGCAAGGGAGCGAACCCATGTGGGGCAGAGTATTTGAGATGTAGGATGAAGTTTCCCATCATGCATGCCTCGGGAGCGAACCGATTGGGGCAGAGGCCTGTGGCTCCAAAGCCATGGCCATATCCGATGGGTTATCGAGGGCTCTTGTTTGAAACCAAGCTTGTATACATATGTAAATACATGTATATAGCTTTTTATAGAGTGCGAGGCGTTTAGTCCAAAACACAATGTTTATATTAACATAAAAAGTTATTTTGGAAAAATAATAATAGTGATAGATATGCATGTTTTACAAGTGTAGTAATATTAGTGCTACAGCTGAAAACACCAGTTGTGCAAAGTTTGTACCAAACATATTCGTACAAGGGATGTCTATGGATTATCCCACTAGCAACACACTAGTCTTCCATCACAATCATCATCTTTTAAATAACATGGATACCTTGGTGTTTTCAACAAATAATTGCTTCTCGGAAGTGTGGGCATTGCATGTTAATGAAAGGTCATATACATTATGAACAACCAAAACAATGTAATCAGAGTGTACATTTATAGCATTGAATGTGTAACAGGTTTTTGTAGAAACATGAAAACCCATGTATGCAGTGCCAAAATGTAAGCTCTATGAATTCTATAGAAATTGAGATTCATTTAAATCCAATTTTTAGTTATTTGATCACTCTTTTCTTACATAAACAAGCAATAATATTAGGTGATGTGAACAAAAGCTCCTACAACTTCGACATGCGTATTGCGCAAAATTTCAAAATTGAATTTCATACAGTTACTTTGAACGTGTTTTTAAAACTTATCATACAGTTTCCGGTGATCTTTTTCATTAAATTGTAATTATCACACCTAAAGATAAAACATATTGCACCATGTTAATATAAGTTACCATATATGCTATTTAAATGATTATAAACCCTGTTGTAATGATTGCGTGAACAATATTTCCAGCACATATTCAATGAAGTGTATACAGTATGTGTATCAAAAGTTTATAAATACATATGTATGTAATTACATCATGTTTTTTCCTTCATTATTTTATATTTAAAATTTCCAAATAATGTAAACATGATCCATGGTCGTAACCATTGTAACTAGACATTTATTCAACGGACCAGACCTTAAAATTGAGCATCTAACTAAATTTCTGAAACTATAAAACATTCTGATATATGCATATATACGATAACATCACTTCAAGCATTATGTATATTCAAAATACATCTTAACAATGATTCCTGTTTACAACATGTTTTTATGAAAAAACATTTTGCCACCCAAACATAATGCATTTTTCAACAGTATACGCCTGATGACTTTTTTGGGGCTCTTCCCTGCATCTTGCTCTATGTAAAACCATTATAGATTATCATTTTATAATTCATTTCCCTACTTCTTTCGCTTAAAGGCCTGTACTACGACTGTATTACAGAAATCAACGATTTTATTAATTTTTTCAACATTTTGCCCCAAAAGCTCACAATGTGAACTTCCACATTAACTTACGATACAATGAAACCTTTATATATATTATTGTGCACCATTTTATCACTTCCGTTAGATAAGTTTATGTTCCGTAAACATCTTATTACAAAATGATTCCTCTTTTCAGCGATTTTTTTATGAAAAACACATTTTTAGACCCAAACATAAAGTCATTTGTATCGTTGTATGCTAAAGGAATTTTTTCTGGCACATCTCTGTACCTTTCACACTGCAAAACAGTAAGAAACTAAGTTTTTACAACTCATTTAGTATTTTTTTTAATTTATAGCCTAGCAAATGTATTACTGAAATCAACGATTTTATTCATTTTTTCCAAGTTTTGCCCCAAAATCTCATATTATTAACCCAATATCCATCTATAAAACCGTGATTTACATGGAGATGTATTTGGAAGAGCATTTCCGCACTGTTAGAAAATTTTAATTTGCTCAAATGATTTTTTATAAAATTATTCCAGTTTCCGGAGATTTTCTCTTAAAAACGCAACTTTTACCCAAAAATTTAGCATTTCCCACCATCTTTATCTTGAGGAGTTTTTTTCTGAAACTCATTACATGTCAGTGATTCTAAAAATCCTAAAATACTTTCTGTTGGAATTTGTTTGACCTTAAAACCTATAATTACTAGACTATTAAGGCAATCTTCAAAATGAAGTCATATATAAATCAATATACTGTCTTATCGGTCAGTCACACTTTAGACATTTTTGACAAACTCATTTTGCCAATATTAAATTATGGCGCAGAGATATGGCGATTCTCAAATGCGGAAAAGTTAGAGAAAGTACACCTTCAATTTTGTAAACAACTTTTATGTGTTAAAGGACAAACTCAAAACAATTTCATATATGGAGAACTCGGGAGAGTCCCTTTATTAATTCAACGTATGGTCTATATTATCCGGTTCTGGTTAAAAATTACACGTACGAGTGATCGCAAATATATAAAAAATATGTATTATGATATGTTAGATGATCTGATCGTAAACCCAAACAAATTAAACTGGGCATCTCAAGTTAAAGGGTTATTGGAACGAACAGGATTTAATGAAGTTTGGTATTCTCAAGGAGTAGAAAACATAACGTATTTCATTAATATATTTAAACAACGAATTAAAGATATGTTTATACAAAATTGGAATGCTGAATTATCGGATTCCACTAGAGCTAGTACATACAGAATAATATCAGATTTCAGGTTTAAGTATTAACTAGATGAACTAAATATAAAGAAATTTAGAGTTTTTTTACAAAACTAAGAGTCTCTAGTCACAGGTTAGAAATAGAAACTGGTCGATGGCATAGACCAAATAAGACACCAAGATCCGAAAGAAAATGCCAGCTATGTAATATACTAGAAGACGAATTTTACTTTGTATTGGAGTGTCCACTATATCAAGATATTAGAAAAGAATATGTTAACAACATTTTTGGAAAAGGCCAAACATACCAAAATTTATTGAACTTATGACAACAGAAAACAATAGTTTATTAAAGAAACTGTCCGTTTTCATTTGTAAAAGTTTTAAAAGAAGAGACGACATGTTTTATAAATAAATATCACTTTTCTCCGTTTTTGTCCACAGATATAAATGTGTTTTGATCAGTACTTAGGAATATTAATTTAAAAATATATATTAAACACTTATTACTTAATAGTTGTCAAATACTTTTTAACTAGTAACATATACAGATGATCTTGAAACTCACCTATGAAATTAGACAAATTGTCATTAACTGGAAAATATTGTGTGTATTTCATATACATGTTTATATGTATGTACTATTTGCATGTGAACTGTTGGGCGTAATGCCTTATGTTTGAATAAAATATCTATCTATCTATATCTATCAAGAGCAACATTCCTTTGAAGTTTCATGAAAATCCGTCAAGTAGTTTCAGACGAGTAGTGGCTACAAGTCTTTACTATATAACTCTATGTAAACAAAGATGGTCGCTGGCAGCAATGTTTAACCTCAAATCAAAACGATTTTCAACAAGGACTAACATCATGTCATGCTGATTATTTTATAAAAAGTCCCATATCAATATCACTTATAGTTTTCAAGAAGTAGTCGCTACAAACTTGTTTTTTAAAAATCTATTTTCAGCCGTAGCGGCCATCTTGAATTTCTGGCCATCTGAAACTTTGTTAGTATCAATTAGACATCAAGAGCAACATTCTTGTGAAATGTCATGAAAATCCGTTTAGTAGTTTCAGAGGAGTAGTCGCTACAAGTTTTTACTATATAACTCTATGTAAACAAAGATGGCCGCTGGTAGCCATGTTTAATGTCAAATCAAAACGATTTTCGACAAGGACCAACACCATGTCATGCTGATCACTTTAGAGAAAGTCCCATATCAATATCACTTATAGTTTTCAAGAAGTAGTCGCTACAATCTTGTTTTTAAAAAATATATTTTTAGCCGTGGCGGCCATCTTGAATTTTTGGCCGACCTGATTTTTTGCTAGGATCAACTAGACATCATGGGCAACATTTCATGAAAATCCAGTAGTTTCAGAGGAGTAGTCGCCTCAAAAAAAAGTTTACGCACGGACAGAAAGACAGAGGGAGGGTCAGACGGACGGACCACGGCATAAGCTCTGCTGATCTTTGATCAGTAGAGCAAAAAAAGGGTGAGGAGGTTTATATTAACATTCTAAACAAATATGGTAAAGATCAGACAAAAAATGAAGTAACTACAGATTTACAGATTAACAAAGGAAAAATACAATATAGCATTTTTCAACAAATCAAGGGCCTTAACTCTGTCGTTACTAACAAGATCTAGGTGGTTTTCGAACTTGTCCAAGATTTCATTGATATACCGTGCTCTGCACAACTAGACATCGTACTGAGGCTTCAGGCCAAATTTTGTAGAAATCCAACAAGCCGTTTAGGAGGATTAGCGCGGACAAAAAAATAAAGTAAAAATGTGACAGGGCCATAACTCCGTCATAATTTGCAAACTGGAACAAAAGCGCGATATGCACAATAAGACATCTTACCGATACTTCCTGCCAAGTTTCGTCGAAATCCAACAAGGCATTTAGGAAGAGTAGCGCCGAAAAGAAATTTAAAAGTAAGAATGTCGAGGGTCTTAACTTAATCAATATTTCAATCAAAAATCAATGAACTTAAAAAAAATGCAACAGGCACAGCTAGAAAACATAGTAATAACACAAAAAAAAAAAAAAAAAAAAAAGTAATTAAAAAAAATAATTAAATAAAAATATTTAAAAAAAATAAAATAAAAATAAAAAAAATTAACAACTTAAAAAATAATATTAAAAAAAAATCTAAAACAAATAGGTATATATTAAAAAAAATAAACCAAAAAAATATACTAATAATTAAAAAAAAAAGGCAAAATCTCTGGTAAAGTTTGGTAAAGATCAGATGGAAAATGAAAGTCCTATCGTATTAACGAGGCAAAATATAGCATTTTTAATTAAATCAAGGGCCATAACTCCGCTGTTACTAGTCCGATCTGGCTGGTTTTCGAACTTGTCCGAGCTTTCATTGATCTGTTAAAGTTTGGTAAAGATCAGATGAAAAATTAAGGCCTTTGGCCAGTAGAGCTAAAAGTCATCAGCTCCAAAAAGTAGGTCAAGGTCACAGATGCGTCCAAAAAGATGCACTACCAAAGACACAACTATTTCAAAATATAACTTTTTTTTCCAAAGATTAAGCTATAAAATAGGTTTAAAACATCTAGTGCATAATTATAGCTCATGAGAAAGTGATGTAAATGTAACAATTAAAGTTATCTGCCTTTTGCTTGGATGATGAAGGTCATATCCATATTTGCTTTGTCACGTTGCAATTTACCACTCAAGATACAACTATAAACAAAGTTTGAAAGTTGTAGTGCATACAGTTTGCGCGAAATTGACCTCAACGCCAAAGTTGAAGGTAAAATTCTTAAGTTATCTTCCCTTCGCTTGGAGAGTCAAGGTCACTTCCACATTTGCTTTGTCACGTTGCGATGTACCACTCAAGATACAACTATAAGCAAAGTTTGAAAGGTCTAGTGCATACAGTTTGTGAAAGAGTGACCTAAACGCAAAAGTTGAACCTAAAATGATTAAGTTATCTGTCCTTTGCTTAAAGGGTCTAGGTCACTTCCATATTTGCTTTGTCACGTTGCGATGTACCACCAAAGTTACAACTATAAGCAAAGTTTGAAAATTCTAGCGTATACAGTTGTGAGAAAATGACCTAAACGCAAAACTGGAATGTTGACGACGACGCCGCCGCCGGAAAAGCAACACCTATGTCTCTATTTTTCTTCGAAAAGGCGAGACAAAAACGGTTAGCGCTCAAAAAGTACTTTTTTCCCGTATAATGTTTTATGTTTTGGTGTAATTGAGCGTGGATAACGTTCTTTTTGTGTTTTTCTTTTGCTTGTGAAAGGGTTTGGTCCCCCATAAAATTGTTTGGTCCCCCAATAATTGAAACAGAATTGTTTTGATTGTTAAATATCTTTGCCCCCCCCCCCACCCAACACACCCCCACACCCAATAATTAAAATGTTCCTATGCCCATGTAGAGGGCGTGAAAGGCGTGGCACCTTATATTACCTCTCATGATTAGACTCAATAAAACCGAGTCTGTTTCTTTTCTCTCGTGTTTGTGTTTGCTGCTTCCAGTGGAATCCCTTTTCAGTATGTGTGTATGTAAACCGTTATTCCGAAAAAGAGAAATGGGAAATTTAACTGTGTTTATCAGTTTAATCCATTTTTTTTGGGTTCATTAGGTGAACGGTTAAAGCCTCTGTGACTTTTCGTTGACATTTTCAAATGACAGTATAAATGGAAATCTCAATACTGTTTAGTTTTAGGGTCTGTATTAGAGAATACCGTGGCAATACATATGCTGTGTGACTTCAATATCTAGGTTGTATTATGAAAAAAAAATTAGTCAAGGGGGTATTTTTTAATCTCTAATTACATGCTTGTTTAATACTCGTGCACCTATACTTATCAATATACACACGAATTAGTTGGAGCATTTACAACAAGAGCGCATTGCAAAGATCAAACCACAGACAGTAGAGAGAGACAGTTTCTAATGTATGTGCCTGTATATTACAGACCCAGTTGCGTTCAAGTACCCCAAAAACGTTTCGTTTGCGTTCCGTTTGCATTCCGTTTGCGCTCCGTTTGCATTCCGTTAGCATTTCATTTTAATAAATGCAATTTTTTAAAATGCAAATAATTTGCGATTTATTTTTGTTTAAACTTATTTATTTTACATCGGTTGTAACGAAAGCCCTATGAAATTATTTGAACCACTCTCGATGTCTTTCTGGGTAGAATTAGTACTAAGAAAACGCAGATAAAGTGTCTTGCTCAGGGACACAACGCATATGGCAATGGCCACGCTTTTCGATCATGGGTCCAACGCTCTTACACTAGACCATAACACTCCATTTTAACGTTCTTGAATGCATTCAGCGTTTATAAACAAATTATGCGTTCATTTAAATGCACTGCACCGAACGCAACAGAATGCGTGCGTTTACATGCACAAACGGAGAAAATGCATTTGCGTTCGTTCATTCAGCGATTACCAATCGCAACATCTCTCACGAATAAATGAAGCATGCTATCCAGTCATGCGAATTTTATCATGAGTCGGCGACTAATGTTTATGTGATCATATTGAAGGTTGACATTATTGGTGGTGCACATTGATGATTATTCTGTATTCTTCCGGGTTTATGATAGTTTCATCAAAAATGTAACATATATGACACTGCATACAAACATACCCGCTGTTTTTATCAACATTATTTTAGTTTTATATTGAAATAATTTAAAGTTTGTGGTACACAATAAGTATACAAGTTCCCATTTTTAATCAGTTAACATTAAAGTAAATGTGTAATCGTGCTTCAGCGGTTTTGAAACACCATTTACACAGTGTATTTCTTTATATTAAAAACGAACAAAACGAATGCAAATTTATGCATTTTTAAAACATAAATCGTACAACGTTCATTTTGCGTTCGTTAGATGCGTTCATTTTCCGTTCGTTCAGTGTTCGTTTTGCGTTCGTTCTGCATTTATTTGGAGTACTTGAACGCAACTGGGTCTGTATATGTGTGTTTGAAGTTTAACAAAACTACAACATGTAACGATTTGAGAAGCGGAGAAACCCAAAACGATTAACAATAGCAAATGAAGAAAGGTCTGTGAATGTAACCACCATTTTTATGATAGTAAAGTACCATTTAATGTATTTATATGAACTTCTAAGAATGTAGGACTATCGGTGATTTAGGGCCGACTTGTTTCTGGGCAGCGTCATGAGCCAGTTACTCGCCGCCACATTGGCTACAATAATTTTTTGTGCCACCGAGTTAGTCAGTGGTTCGCGCATAGAACCGGCGTGGCCGGTTGTAGCCGTTTTGGGTTGAAATGCTAGGCGGCTAACAAGATGGTGGACAACGGGCTTTTACAACTTTGTCAACGCAATATTCATTAAATTACACATGTTTGAATTTTGAAATGTTAATACAACTTAAAAAACAGGATCCGTAACCACGGTGAAACGGTCAAGTCGAAATAAAAGGTATATGCCTTTGTCCACCGTATCAATAACACTTAAATAGTGTTCGACGTCCTCGCTTTGATCTCCACAGTCACAACTTGGTGATAAGCGTAAATGATTTAAATACAAGTAATGATTTAGATCGCTACATGCATTTCTTAAAAGGGCAAAATTCCCTACCCTGGTAGGGAGAAATTGGAGGTGTGTCTTTATCAATTACACCAGCTATGTAGCCTGTCAGTAATAGTGAATGACTCATGTAAACAAATCTCTCTTCAAGCAGACAACATAAAACTGTTGTTAGATATAAGCGAGGAGTAAAGTTTTTTAATCTAACGATTTACTGTGACAATTTACTTCCCAGTATTATTCATGTTTTACCATGTACATTTCTTTTTGTATTGTCATCTATCTACTATCCACTGCACTGTGTATAACATAAAACAGAATTGCTATGAACTTTAACACAAATATAATGTGATGACTTAAACATTTCACAAGTTATCAGTGTTTATGAATGAAAATTAATTGCCAATTATAGTTGATCTGGAGAAACGGGCTTTATTTACTGCAGTACACAATATATGGTATAATTTGGACTTTTATGTTAGGATTACATTGTGGTAGAAATGCATGTTCAAAAATGAAGCATAACTATACACATTATTGTTTGGAATGGCTGAACATGATGGAGATAATAAGATAAGGAATTACATCTTATATAGGCCTAGTTATGATTAAGGAACATATACTTCTCTGAGCCTAAGGAGGGAATATTCAATGTTCATAGGTGGTGTATAGAAGTGCATTGTGATGCTACTGATTCTGGTGTGTTTCTGATTCTGATGTGAAAATGATAAAAATGAATTGTTATATGGAACACATGAATAGTCACAGATTCAAACATCGCATCTCATAGTATTGCTATGGAGGTTTACACACAAAACTACTGCCAATCTCCATGCCATAATGTGTGTCGTCTGTTGTAAACACTACCACGTGTATTTGTGTACATTTTTCAGTTCATAACCCCACAGGCTCCTCCCCTATATTTTCAAATATTTGTCAGTTGGGTTTAAAAAATTATTTGAAACTAGGATTAAGAGATACTTTTTCACAATTTCTTTTTTACTAATACAATTGTTTAATATCAGACTACTTCTGTGCCAAATATTGATTTTTTTTATGAGGTGGAATGTTCAATATTTTGAAAAAGGTGTCCCTGATTTAACTGTGTACAAATTTAAATGAAAAACCTGCCCAAGCTCCATCTAGTGGAGCTGGGGCAGGTTTTTCATTTAAGTTTATACATGGTTAAATCAGAGAGATCTTTTTCAAAATATTGAAAATTCCACCTCATAAAAAAATCCAATATTTGGCACAGAAGTAAACTGATATTAAACAATTGTAGTGGTAAAAACATATTTGTGAAAAAGTATTTCTTATTCCTAGTTTCAATATTTTTTTAAACCCAACTGACAGAAATTTGAAAATATAGGAGAGGGGCTTGTGGGTTCATGAACTGAGAAGTGTATACAAATACACGTGGTAGTGTTTACAGCAGACGACATTTAGAGATAGGCAGTACTTATATTGTGTGTGAACTTCTGTAGCAGTGCTCTGAGATGGGGCATTTGTATCTGTGACTATTTATGGGTTCCTGATAACAAATCTCTACAATTTTCACATCAGAATCAGAAAACTCACTATGCCCTTCTATATCACACCCATGAAAATTGAGCATTCCCTTCTCAGGCTGAGTGATGTATATTCCTTAGTCATAATTATATACTATGTAATTCTTTACTTTATTATCTCCATCATGTCCAGTCATTCTTAACAATAATTTCTACAGTTTTCCTTTATTTTTGAATGTTTCCTAACATGCATGTCCAAATTATACACAGATATTGTGTACTGCTGTATATATAGGCTGTTTCTCCAGACAAACTATAATTGGCAATTAATTTTCATTCATAAACACTGATAATTTATGTCATGAAATACTTGCAGGCTGTTTAGTCATCACATTACATTTATTTTGGCTACAAGTTCATAGCAGTTCTGTTTTATGTTATACACAGTGCAGTGGATAGTATCTTAGATAACAATAAAAGAGTGAACATAGGGTAAAACATGAATAATACTGGGGAAAAAATTGTCACAGTTCCAATAAAATAACAGAAATTATATAGGATTGAAGAACTTAATACTCCTATCTGATTTTTAAGAACAGTTTCCTGTCGTCTGCATGAAGAGAGAGTTGTTTACATGAGTCATTCACTGTAACTGACAGGCCTGTATAGCTGATGTAATTGATAAGACACACCTCCAATTTCTCCCTACCAGGGTAGGGAATTTTGCCCCTTTAATTAAACGAACACCAATGATTGAGAGATACCTTGATCCACATAAGTAGTGTTTTGGAACAGTGGAACATTGGAACGTGTTAAGAAGAGAGCTTTTAAATGAGTTTGGTGAAAGTGATTCCTTAATATGTATGGGTAATCATAGATGATGGTATGAATGATTTTGAGAATAACTCGGTTCTTCTTATTGGTGTGACATAGTCATTCGAATTTCTTAAATTATGATCGTTTACATCCCTGACGAAGGGCGGAAATAAGCTATTGAATTGGGTAGTATATTGTTTTGGGCTTTAAATACGGTGATAATGTTTTGAAAAACACGTCTGTCTGCTAGTGAGAGCAAATCGATTTCAGCAATTAACTTATTAATTGAAACGTACCAGTTAATCCTGTAGCAATTCTAGCAGCTTCATATTGTAGCTTTTCTAAAGATTTTTCATAAACTGTGCAGCCATCCCTTACAACAGAAGCAAACTCAGATATCAGTCGCATATATGATATATATATTTGGTTCATTGGTTTCCGTCCAATTTTATATTTACGGCATTTCATCAAACCTAAAACGTTTGATGCTGACGATAAAATATTATGTGCTCATACCATATACCATCATTACTTAAAGTAAGTCCCATATGTTTGTGATGTTCTATAAATTCTAACTGCACATTATTGAAAAATAAATTTGGTTAGCGAACATTGTTCGATGCTGATATGAAAAATATTTCAGTTTTGTTTGGATTAAAATTAACTTAGCATGTTTTAACCCATTCGGACATTATGTGTTAATCGTGATTTTAAATCAACCAACAATTTGAATTTAAACGATATCTACTCTGAAACTGATTCTTGGAACTCGGACAGGCTGTGGACCCTGTGATGACGCCTACCTAAAGCCCATTGGGACGGTGGCGTTTGATGTTTGTCCATGATCTTTCTTGTCGTGCCCTTAATGGTTTATTCTCTTACTGCTCTGGCTTCTGCGAAGTCATTGAGTACCTTCATTGTGGCTTTCTAGGCTATTGTTTTTTTGTATTATATTTACACGGGCATATTTGTGTTTTACTTATATTGCCTATTGATGCTGCCTTGTTGGTTAGAGATTAGATCATGGCGGGGATTTCTTTATTTACACTGTCCTGTTTTAATGGGATGACAATAGGGTAAGTGTGAGGTTTGGTGCACCCTAGAACCGGTTTAAACCCCCAGTGGCCTACTTTGCCACTGACCGTTCCAAGGCGGTAGGCCTATTGTCAACCCTTCTGTGTTTGTGATGTCGTTTGCATTTTTTATTACTTTTGTCTTTTCGTTTGTCTGTTTGCGTGTTTGTTTTTGTGTTTTGTGGTTGACTGTTGTCCTTGAATGCTGCTTTCCCTGTCCGATATTTTTATTCTTTTTTTTATGAGCAGCCCCGTTTCCGGGAAGGTTTACGAGCGTGAATCACGATACGTAACGTGCACAGGTTATTACTCTGTACCTTAAAGCTGTACACGCCCTATTTTAACTGGTAATAACTCATGAATATGAATGAGTCACGTGTGAAGTAGTTTTAAATCGACGAACACCCCAAAAGTCGGTACATAAGGAGAAATCGATGCGTAAAATTTCACATTTTTATTTAGCTCCGTACAGGTAACATCGATAAATAATACGGATCCAAAATATATGTGATTAAAAAAAGTTGCCCGGATCGGGATTTGAACCACAGCCTTGCCCTTGTAAGTTTTGAAAGTTGTACGATGAACCACTAGACCACTGCTATTTATTGGTATGTTGTAGCAGTTTTAACACTAAATAGGCATTACGTAATAACATGCGTGCGCATACAAACTCATCAAGCGCTAAATAACAAGTCGAGATTTGGTTGATTTGAGGCGAAGTATTAGTTTCATATTAATAACATACAGTATTACACCAGGCAATGTAAATTTACACTTGTGACAATATGGACTACATATTTAGTGATCCATCTTTAGTTGCGTTCAAATACGTTAAGTTATTTTGCCTCATAATAAATGGTAGTTAGTATACTATTTTCTCTAGTAGCGTTGTAGTTCAGTGGATAGAGCACAGGACTTGAAATCAGAAGGTCGTGTGTTCGAGCCCTCAAGAAGCTAACTTTTTTTTCGGTAAAAATTACTGTTACCTGTGTATAGGTACGATGTGCACTGGTCGATGTATATACAGTACATGATTTCATGCGCTATATTTGCTCGCTTAAATACCCAATTTCGACATGAGCTGGTGAACATGAAGTTACAGATAAAGACACGCCCACAAAGAAGAATTCGATTGATATAGGGCGTCTGTAGCTTTAAGGTACGAGTAAGGTACTTCGGGAGCGCTTTTGAAAAATCTTTAACGTGACCACTCCGAAAATCCACCCGTTACCTCTGGGAACAGAGGTAATAGTACTAACCACTCAGCCATCCCAACTCCTTTTAAACAACTTCTTTTCAAGTATGGGCGGACGGATATGAAATTTCATCAGTAGCATTCTGCCACTGTCACGTTTTTATAAATGTTAAAATTGAGGCGAATCATCAGAATTCAAAGTTATCCATAACTAGGTTAACGTTTTAGAAGAAAAAAACCTTGTAATCAATGGTTTATCCTACGTCAAACATTACCAACACGCACATGTGTGCAATGCTATTTTTATTTTGCATCATACTTTCAAAGATTTCTTAAGTTTGATTCTTGTTGTGTGTAGATCATTTCTCAATAACACTGATTTACCCGCAACTGCTAAAGTCATTTTTCAGCCGGTTCGCTTGTTTGTTATCTATTGCGGTAGGCCGTAGCCGAAAATGGCAGAAACATGTTGACCCTCAGCAGTCGAGACAAGGTAGACACTTAGTAAAACCAATGACGTGTAAAACAGTAGGTCAAGAGTGATCAATGTGACCTACTTAATGTCCAAATGTATAGACTGTATCTAGGAAAATTTGCGATTGAAGTTCGAATGATAAAGGACATCTAGCAACTATAAAATGAAGCTAACGAAAACCCTTAGCCGGAATTAATAAAGTTTTGAACAGTCGGACAATGTTAACTACTTATCGTAATCGTCTAGATGTATTTATATATGAAAGGGCTTAGATACGGAGTTATTGAAAATAATAAAACCAAGTTGAAACCGACGTATGTACATCCGGACGGACAGACTATTGCGGTTTGGGTCATAACAGTTAGCAACAAAAAGCCATGTCAGAATTAAAACCAATTTAAAGTCAATTTAGGAGAACAAAAACTACTTTTAAGCTAATTTAGAACACACTTATTTTCATTCTGTCACGTTGGTAATTATACATCTTGGTAGATTAGCAGCGTTTATGATTTTGTACCACCCCCTACACGTCACTTTGGAATTAATGGAGTTAAATCTCATTTAGGGCAAACTTAACTTCACATGAGATAATCCTCAATCTTGTGAAATGTTGTAAAATATAATGTCCGTAGAAGTATTTATCAAAATATGTCTGATATGACGAATAAAAAAACATATATGCTGACAGTTGTGTTAATCAATATGTTTTATTTTTTATTATCAACTACATCTTTATAACCGACACGTCTCCGTCGGGAAAGTCTCATATAAGTACCCCGTCTTGCTCTAACCGAATGAGTGTAAACAATAAAACAATAAAGCATGACTGTGTTAGGATACATGTCAAAGAAAACAAATCATATTTCATAAAAACATATTTGACAATGTGTTGTTTGGATAAAACGTTGTATTTTAAAATGCCGTTTTTTAGAATTATAAGGTAATGCATGACCAGGTTTCAGTCTCTTTTAAAACAATTGTCTTTGTAATATAGTAAAACGTACCTGGTTCTGGAATGATGAACGTAACAGTAAGAATGTCTGCCAACTCAGCTATCCCTAATGAATTTCCAGCTATAATTCTGGCCTTGTACTGTTTAGGTGATAATCCAGTTATATTTGCGATGTAAGATTTGTCTGGCTGTTGGTACAGCTCATCACCCTCGACAACCTTGATTTGTTCCTCCCAGCTGTCAGTACCGACTATGGATGTTTCAATGACAAAGTATTGCTCGTGGCCACCATTAAAACCCGCCACCCAGTAAAATTGGGACAATCCATCAATAAATCCAAGGAAGTGAAACGCCTTTGGTTGACTTGGTTTACCTGGCATATTAAAATATATATTTTAGTATAACGCAAATAATTGATATTACAAGGTAAACTCTAAGGAGCTATGTCATATATTAACTCCTAGCAAAAGTCGTTGGCACTGGGACTCCACTTACAATATGCAGAAAGGTATTAGGTTGCCAAACTTAGGTCAAATTAAACAGTAAAAGATGATAATGTCTTTAAAACATATAGTTTTGGTATTTGTTTGATCAAAGGTGTTAGAGTCATTTTTCAATAATTTCAGTACAGCAATTTCAGTTGTCCCTTCAAACAACACACATACATATATGTATATATATAAAGTTTAGCACCACATTTAAAGGACATAAGATTGAACATATGAACATTGATATAAGTGTTTGACTATATAGAAATGCTAGGTAAGGATGCGATTTTCAAAACAAGCGTGTTATTTTACTGTTTTCTTGGGGGGAAAAATGTATTGCTTTAAAAAAAAAGTATTGTTTGGCATTGCCAAGACTTGACCATTCTGTCATTGTTTAAAAACCGCTAAAACATGTTCATAAACGATTATTATTCTCAAACAAAAACATTCCAAATGTCTTAATTTTAAAATAACCTCCCTTTTCATTGAAATCAGAACGATTTATGATAACCTATAAAAGTATGTTCCCATCATATTTGCTTTATTTTGATCACCGACTTTACTGACACATGACTTTGTAGCATTATTATTGGTCACGTTAGCATTGACCCCGAACATACACGACTTTGTATCTCGTCTATGGAAATGGCATGCATTTTATGTGCTAAACTTATTTTGCACTGTATATATATATATATATATATATATATATATATATATATATATATATATACAGAATATATATATTTGCTCAGTAAATATATACAGAGCAAAATGAATTTAGCATAAACACATGCAGAGCAAAATAAATTTAGCCCATCAAATGCATGCCATTTCCATAGACGCAAAATCAATTTAGCACATAAAATGCATGCCATTTCTATAGACGAGATACATAGTGCTAAATTTATGTTGCTCTGTATATAAATATATATATACTGAGCTCATAAAATGCATGCCATTTCCATAGACGAGATACAAAGTCGTGTATGTTCGGGTCAATAATAACGTGACATAGATATGTCCAATAATAATGTAATATATATACAGGTCGTGCATGTCTAAAATTTAAAATAGTTGAGAAATAGTTGTAAAAGTCATCTGCGACTTTACAGGAGGTTAAATGGATAAACTGAAATTAGAAAGTATATTCATATACCTGACATTAGTAGTGTTTGGAGCATCACTGACAGTAAATGACATATTAAAATCAAGTATAAAAATACACATAACTTAGTCAGAAATTGTCGAAATGCAACGCCTAAAAATATATATCTTCGTTTACTAGGGATCATGCTCACAATGTTTTGTCAGGCTATGCCTTATATATATGGTGTGGTTAAACGACGTAAGAGGAGTACAATACTATATGATACGACTGTATATTTAGCATGATTAATCATCGTTAATGACATTGTTTTGGTAACACTGTAATATCTAAAAATATAATGATGTAGAATAGTCTTTTGGCGTCCTGAAAGAATTGTAAATGTCACTTCAAATATAAACAAGAGCACATTAGTACGATTCATAAACTCGACTCTTTGGAGTAATCAGAATAAAGAAAGTCCAGTACAATGGATCTTGGTCAATCATAATTAATTAGCATACAAACTATATCTGCATATATTTTGTAAAGTAATACGGACACTGAAACACTGAGAAACAGAGACTGTAAAACACATCTGACTTACTCTCAGCCTTGAGAACTATAGTTTGCTCAGTACTTCCAAGATTGTTTGCAACACTCAGTGTATAATTCCCAAAGTCAGACTCCTCCAATGAAGTGAGCTGCAGAATTGCAATAGTTCCGTCTAGTGTGACATCGGTACCATAGAACGTGGTCATTACTGGGGCTGACGAATTTGATAACGTGTAATTATTATTAATAGAGCCGACTGCCTGTCTGGTGAAGATGACCTTTTCTGCTGCGGGGTAGCTGTAGAATGGTACACTGATGTTCACAGGGTTTCCCTGGGCACCCGCAAAGATGAAGTTTTTGGTTATGATCTTGGGAGACACTGGAAGCATAAAAAAGCTCATATAAATAGAACAAAATACTGTGCCTATACAAATGAAAACAGAACCATTTGTAGAAACATTTAAGACAAACCACACACTGAAGTGCGTTATGATTTAGAGACAATATTTGAAAACGAGAATTACATTGAAACATAACTGTGGTTTTATCATTATTTTAATTTACGATAACGTATTATAGTTTTGCAATGGACAGAATAATCCAGTATCTTAATTAAATTTGAATTACCATTATTTATGTTTAAGTGCTACCCCAGGCCAATTATGTTATTGTAAGAAAATAAAAAATAAAAAAAAAAAACATGTTTTTTATTAATACCTTTGTATTCTATGTTTTTAAAATACGAATATTAAATTTAGAATCCGAATAATTTAGGCTTCATGCAGATGAAAAACAAACGACCTTAATTATTGTACCCTACCTTTCACTTTTAGATATACAGTTTTGGTCTGGTCAAGTACTCTTGACCTGTCATTGATACCGTTGTTGACGTGACACGTATAATTCCCCGTATCTTGCAGTTGTAACGAAGTTAAAGCCAGAGAACTGTACTTGTCTGTGCCAGCTAGTTGGGAGTGTGTGTTGGGTATAACAGTACCTCCCCAAGTCTGTTGTAAGGCGGTGTAAGTGTATGTGTCAGGGCGTCCTACTGCCTTACATTTGATTGTTAATGAACTGTTCTCCGTCAGAATACCAGATGAAATCTCTGCATCAATATCCGGGGCAACTGGAAAAAAACAACAATACTTATTACGATTATTTCAAGAACTGTATTGAACAGTATTGGATAGATGTGTGTATTTTGTTGGCTCGTTTACTCATTACTCAAGACCACGTACATTATATTTATAATCAGTGTTTTGTGCTGTTGTGTTTTTGTTGTTGTCGATATTCTTAAGCTGGAATAACTCCATATTGAACCCGACAACTTACCTTGTTTGTAGTGTTGATTTTAATGCCCTCGCTCTCAATTTTGCTTATGAATATTTAAACATTAAATGCTATTCTGTTAATTGTTTATTTACATCTAACTTACATTTTTCATAACCTTGTTGGATGTTTTAAACAATAGGTCAATGGCATTGAAGCTCTACTGATAGATTTGTGATAACCATATCAGGACCATGAGGACTGTTTTTTAATGTAAGTAGATATACAAGTCGAAAAGGAAATGTAGCTTTCAAGGACAGTGAACTACAAACACGAACAAAAACAAACAGCAATTATAAATATGAATAAAAGACATGATATGACATCACAAACATAAAAGGGTTGACAATAGGGCTACCGTACTGGAACGGTCAGTGGCAGAAAAGGCTGCTGGGGCGTTTAAATCAGGTTCTAGGGTGCACCAAACCTCACTCTTACCCTATTGTCATCCCAAAAAAACGAGACAGTGTAAATAAAGATATCCTCGCCAGGTTATATACTCTAATAAACAAAGCAATATAATTACAACACATGAATGACAATGTTTATATGAATATACAGAAAAGCTTATAAAGCCAAAAAGCAAGTACTGACTTGGCAGAAGAAAGAGCAACAAGAAAACAAACCGTTAAGGATACAACAATACAATATTTAAGATAAACATCAAACGCTATCTACCTTTGAAGATTTATGTAGACGTCATCATTGGGTCCACATTTCTAATCCAATGCGTGTGCTTACCACGGCCGTGATAGGCATTACCCAATGCGTGCGATTACCACGGCCGTGGTATGAACTACACACTGCATGGCCGTGAAATTAATTACCCATTGTGTGTGATTACCTTGGCCGTGGTATGATTTACGCAATGAATGTAATTACCACGGCCGTGGTATCAATTACCAGATGCGTGTGCTTACCACGACCGTGGTATGAATTACCAAATGCGTTTGATTACCACGGCAATGGTATAAATTACCCAATACCCAATGCGTGTGATTACAATGACCCTGGTATGAATTACAGAATGCGTGTGATTACCACGGCCGTGGTATGAATTACCCAGTGCGTGTGATTACCAAGACCATGGTATGAATTACCTAATACCAAATGCGTGTGATTACCATGGCCATGGTATGAATTACACAATATCCAAGGCGTGTGATTACCACGGCCACGGTATAAATTATCGAATGCGTGTGCTTACCACGGCTGTGTTAGGCATTATCCAATGAGTGTAATTACCACGGTCATAGTATGAATAACATATTGTGTGTGATTACCACGGCTGTGGTATGACTTATGCAATGCGTGTAATAACCACGGCGGTGGTATGAAATATCCAGTGAATGTGATTACCAAGTCGGTGGTATGAATTACCCAATGAGTGTGATTACCACGTCATAGGTATGAATTACAAAATGAGTGTGATTACCACGGCCGTGGTATGAATTACCCAATTAGTGTGATTACCACTTCCGTGGTATGAATTACCCAATGAGTGTGATTACCACGTCCATGGTATGAATTACCCAATGCATGATTTACCAAGGCCGTGCTATGAATTACCCAATGAGTGTGATTACCACGTCCATGGTATGAATTACGCAATGCATGTGTTTACCACGTCCATGGTATGAATTACCCAATGCATGATTTACCACGGCCTTGCTATGAATTATCCAATGAGTATGATTACCACGTCAGTGGTATTAATTACCCAATGAGTGTAAATACCTCGTCCGTGGTATGAATTACCCCATTAGTGTGATTACCACGTCCGTGATATGAATTACCCAATGCATGGGTTTACCACGTCCGTGGTATGAATTACCTAATAAGTGTGTTTACCACGGCCGTGGTATGAATTACCCCATTAGTGTGATTACCACTTCAGTGATATGAATTACGGAATGCATGTGTTTACCACGTCCGTGGTATGAATTACCCAATGAGTGTGATTACCACGTCAGTGGTATAAATTACTCAATGCATGATTTACCACGGCCGTGGTATGAATTACACATTGAGTATGATTACCACGTCAATGGTATGAATTACCCAATGAGTGTGATTCCATATTAAAGTGAAAATGTTAACAACCTGTTAAAACTCAGAACTTAGAATTATGGGAAACGTACTTTATCATGCAAATAAACTGCTATTAAACATCAACAGGGAAATAGGGGGTTTAATACATGTGTATCTTCAGATGTATATTAACACCGCGTTAAAGGTCATTTTAATTCAACGTTATTTTGACTCTTTGCAATTTCATACCCTATCTACTTTCACTTCTGACATTTATATCAAAAACATGATGAGCTGCATTTTTAAATGTCAACAGCATGTACAGAATACAGTAACAGCCAAAAAATAACAGGAAATTGCAATAAAAAATTTTTTTAAAGAAAGGAAGATCAGAACTACTTTCGAATGCACCAGGAGAGCAAATCCGGCTGATTTAGTGGAATATAACCAATATCCAATGCGTGTGATTACCACGGCAATAAATTATCCAGTGCGTGTGATTACCACGGCCGTGGCATGAATTAACAAATGAGTGTGATTTCCACGTCCGTGGTATGATTTACACATTGCGTGTGATTACCACGGCCGTGGTATGAATTACCCAATGAGTGTGATTACCACGGCCGTGGTATGAATTACCAAATGAGTGTGATTACTACGTCCGTGGTATGACTTACCAAATGAGTGTGATTACCATGGCCGTGGTATGAATTACCCAACGAGTGTGATTACCACGGCCGTGCTATAAATTACCAAATGAATGCGATTACCACGGCCGTGGTATGAATTACCCAATGAGTGTGATTACCACGGCCGTGGTATGAATTACCCAATGAATGTGATTACCAAGTCAGTGGTATGAATTACCCAATGAGTGTGATTGCCACGTCCGTGGTATGAATTACCAAATGAGTGTGATTACCACGGCCGTGGTAGGAATGACCCCATTAGTGTGATTACCACGTACGTGGTATGAATTACCCAATGGGTGTGATTACCACAGCCGTGGTATGAAATACCCATTAAGTGTGATTACCACGACCGTGCTATGAATTACCCAATGCGTTTGATTACCACTGCCATGGTATGAATTACCAAATGCGTGTGATAACCACGGCAATGGTACGAAGAACCCAATACATAATGCGTGTATTTATTACGGCCGTGATTATCACGGCCGAAAATTACTTAATACGTGTGCTTACCACAGTCGTGTTATGAATTCAAAGCATGTTCTTACCACTGCCGTGGTATGAATTACCCAATGTGTGTGATTACCACAACTGTGGTATGAATTACCCATTGCGTTTGATTACCAAGGCCGTGGTATGATATACACAATACGTGAGATTACCACGGCCGTGGTATCAATTACCCAATGTGTGTTATCGCCACGGCCGTGGTATGTATTACTCAATGCGTGTGATAACCTCGGCCGCCATATGAAATACCCAATGCGTGTAATTACCACGGTCGATGTATAAATTACCTAATGCGTGTGATTGCCATGACCATGGAATGAATTACCCATTGCGTGTGATTACCACGGCCGTGGTATGCACTACCCAATGCGTGCGATTACCACTGCCATGGTATAAATTAACAAATGCGTGTGATTTCCACGGCAACGGTATGAATTTCCTAATACCCAATGCGTGTGATGACCACGGCCGTGGTATGAATTACCGAATGCGAGTGTTTACCACGGCCGTGTTATGATTTACCCAATACGTGTGCTTACCACGACCGTGGTATGAATTACCCAATGCAAGTTCTTACCACGGCCGTGGTATGAATTACCCAATGCGTGTGATTACCATGACCATGGTATGAATTACATATAACGTGTGATTACCACGGTCGTTGTATGAATTACCAAATGCGTGTGATTACCAGTCAATGGTATGAATTACCCAATACCCAATGCATGTGATTACCTTAGTCATGGTATGAATTACTGAATGCGTGTGATTACCACGGCCGTGGTATGAATTACCAAATGCGTGTGATTACCACGACCGTGATATGAATTACCCAATACCCAATGCGTGTGATTACCATGGCCATGGTATGAATAACACATTACGTGTGATTACCACGGCCGTGGTATGAATTACCAAATGCGTGTTATTACCACGTCAATGGTATGAATTATCCAATACCCAATGCGTGTGATTACCACCACCGTGGTATAAATTACCGAAGGCGTGTGCTTACCACGGCTGTATTAGGAATTATCCAATGCGTGTAATTACCACGGTCATGGTATGAATTTCACATTGCATGTGATTTCTACGGCTGTGGTATGAATAACGCAATGCATGTAATAACCACGGCCATAGTATGAACGATCCAATGCGTGTGATAACCTCGGACGCGGTATGAATTATCAAATGCGTGTGATAACCACGGCCGTGGTATGAATTATCCAATGCGTGTGATTACCACGGCCGCAGTAAGAATTATCCAATTCGTGTAATTACCACGGTCGTGGTATGAATTATACAATGCATGTGATTACCACGGCCGTGATATGCACTACTCAATGCGTGTGATTTCCACGGCCGTGGTATGAATTACAAATTGCGCATGCTTATCACGGCAGTGGTATGAATTACCTATTGCGAAGGTTTACACTGCTATGGTATGAATAACCAAATGCGTGTGATTACCACGGCAACGGGATGAATTTCCCAATACACAATGCGTGTGATGACCACGGCCGTGGTATGCATTACCGAATGCGTGTGCTTACCACGGCCGTGTTATGATTTAGCCAATACGTGTGCTTACCACGGCCGTGGTATGAATTACCCAATGCATGTAATTACCAGGACCATGGTATGAATTACATATTACGTGTGATTACCACGGCCGTGGTATGAATTACCAAATGCGTTTGATTACCACGGCAATGGTATACATTACCCAATACCCAATGCGTGTGATTACAATGACCCTGGTATGAATTACAGAATGCGTGTGATTACCACGGCCGTGGTATGAATTACCCAGTGCGTGTGATTAACAACCATGGTATTAATTACCTAATACCAAATGCGTGTGATTACCATGGCCATGGTATGAATTACACATTACGTGTTATTCACACGGCCGTGGTATGAATTACTATTGAGTATGTATATCTATACTCAATAGATGCTTATAGAAGTTTGAGGTATTGAATGGTGCCTCCAGCAAAGTTTTACTATGCTTGCAAGGAAAAAAGAAATGATCTCTTTGTAGGCTGTTTGACAAAAATCAGTGTTCATTTAAAAAAGACAGAAAAAATGTTAAATGTATATGTAAGGAGAAGAGGAAATAAACAATATTTTAAGGCAATGACTGCAGGGTAAAAATTTACATTAATGCTTTGTCCAATTTTTTTTTTAAAAATACGTATTTGTAAATGTACATACCTTGTTGTTGTTTTTTTGCACGCGTATAACACGCATTGTGCTGAAGCACTGTCACGGCCATGTTTATCACACTCATTGGGTATATCGTACCACGGACGTGGTAATCACACTCATTTGATAATTCATACCACGGCCGTGGTAAACACATGCATTGGGTAATTCATACCACGGAAGTGGTAATCACACTCATTGGGTAATTCATAGCACTGACGTGGTAATCACATGCATTGGGTAATTCATACCACTGACGTGGTAATCATACTCATTGGGTAATTCATACCACTGACGTGGTAATCACACTCATTGGGTAATAGATAGCACTGACGTGGTAATCACATGCATTGGGTAATTCATAGCACTGACGTGGTAATCACACTCATTGGGTAATTCATACCACTGACGTGGTAATCACACTCATTGGGTAATTTATACCACGGACGTGGTAATCATACTCATTGGGTAATTCATAGCACGGCCGTGGTAATCATACTCATTGGATAATTCATACCACGGACGTGGTAATCACACTCATTGGGTAATTCATACCACGGACGTGGTAATCACACTCATTGGGTAATTCATACTACGGACGTGGTAATCACACTCATTGGGTAATTCATACCACGGCCGTGGTAATCACACTCATTGGGTAATTCATACCACGGACGTGGTAATCACACTCATTTGATAATTCATACCACGGCCGTGGTAATCGCACTCATTGGGTAATTAATACCACTGACGTGGTAATCATACTCATTGGGTAATTCATACCACTGACGTGGTAATCACACTCATTGGGTAATTCATACCACGGCCGTGGTAATCACACTCATTGGGTAATTCATACCACGGACGTGGTAATCACACTCATTTGATAATTCATACCATGGCCGTGGTAATCGCACTCAATGGGTAATTCATACCACTGACGTGGTAATCATACTCATTGGCTAATTCATAGCACGGCCGTGGTAAACACATGCATTGGGTAATTCATACCATGGACGTGGTAATCACATTCATTGGGTAATTCATACAACGGACGTGGTAATTACACACATTTGATATTTATACCACGACCGTAGTAATCACACTCATTGGGTAATGCATACCACTGACGTGGTAATCATACTCAATGTGTAATTCATACCACGGCCGTGGTAAACACATGCATTGGGTAATTCATACCAAGGACGTGGTAATCACACTCGATGGGTAATTCATACCACTGACGTGGTAATCATACTCATTGGGTAAATGATAGCACAGCCGTGGTAAATCATGCATTGGGTAATTCATACCATGGACGTATTAATAACACTCATTGGGTAATTCATACCATGGACGTGGTAAACACACTCATTGGGTAATTCATACCATGGACGTGGTAAACACACTCATTGGGTAAGTCATACCATGGACGTGGTATTCACACTCATTGGTAAGTCATACAAATGACGTGGTAAACACACTCATTGGGTAATTCATACCATGGACGTGGTAATCACATCATTTGATAATCCATACCACGGCTGTGGTAATCACACTCATTGGGTAATCCATACCACGTACGTGGTAATCACACTAATGGGGTAATTCCTACCACGGCCGTGGTAATCACACTCATTTGGTAATTCATATCACGGACGTGGCAATCACACTCATTGGGTAATTCAAACCACTGACTTGGTAATCGCATTCATTTGGTAATTTATAGCACGGCCGTGGTAATCACACTCGTTTGGTAATTCATACCACGACCGTGGTAATCACACTCATTTGGTAAGTCATACCACGGACGTGGTAATCACACTCATTTGGTAATTCATACCACGGCCGTGGTAATCACACTCATTGGGTAATTCATACCACGGCCGTGGTAATCACACGCAATGTGTAAATCATACCACGGACGTGGAAATCACACTCATTTGTTAATTCATGCCACGGCCGTGGTAATCACACGCACTGGGTAATTTATTGCCGTGGTAATCACACGCATTGGATATTGGTTATATTCCACTAAATCAGCCGGATGTGCTCTCCTGGTGCATTCGAAAGTAGTTCTGATCTTCCTTTCTTTAAAAAACATTTTTATTGCAATTTCCTGTTATTTTTTGGCTGTTACTGTATTCTGTACATGCTGTTGACATTTAAAAATGCAGCTCATCATGTTTTTGATATAAATGTCAGAAGTTAAAGCACATAGGGTATGAAATTGTAAAGAGTCAAAATAATGTTGACCTTTGACCCGGTGTTATTATACATCTGAAGATACACATGTATTAAACCCCCTATTTTCCTGTTGATGTTTAATAGCAGTTTATTTGCATGATAAAGTACGTTTCACATAATTCTAACAAGGTCTGAGTTTTAACAGGTTGTTAACATTTTCACTTTAATATGGAATCACACTCATTGGGTAATTCATACCACTGACGTGGTAATCATACTCAATGTGTAATTCATACCACGGCCGTGGTAAATCATGCATTGGGTAATTTATACCACTGACGTGGTAATCACACTCATTGGGTAATTCATACCACGGACGTGGTAAACACATGCATTCGGCAATTGATATCACGTCCGTGATATGAATTACCCAATGCATGTGTTTACCACGTCCGTGGTATGAATTACCCAATAAGTGTGTTTACCACGGCCGTGATATGAATTACCCCATTAGTGTGATTACCACGTCCGTGATATCAATTGCCGAATGCATGTGTTTACCAAGGCCGTGGTAAATCATGCATTGGGTAATTCATACCATGGACGTGGTAAACACATGCATTGCGTAATTCATACCATGGACGTGGTAATCACACTCATTGGGTAATTCATAGCACGGCCGTGGTAAATCATGCATTGGGTAATTCATACCATGGACGTGGTAATCACACTCATTGGGTAATTCATACCTATGACGTGGTAATCACACTCATTGGGTAATTCATACCACCGACTTGGTAATCACATTCACTGGATAATTCATACCACTGCCGTGGTTATTACACGCATTGCATAAGTCATTACACAGCCGTGGTAATCACACACAATATGTTATTCATACTATGACCGTGGTAATTACACTCATTGGATAATGCCTAACACAGCCGTGGTAAGCACACGCATTCGATAATTTATACCACGGCCGTGGTAATCACACGCCTTGGATATTGGGTAATTCGTACCATTGACGTGGTAATCACAAGCATTTGGTAATTCATACAACGGCCGTGTGAATAACACGTAATGTGTAATTCATACCATGGCCATGGTAATCACACGCATTTGGTATTAGGTAATTCATACCATGGTTGGTAATCACACACACTGGGTAATTCATACCACGGCCGTGGTAATCACACGCATTCTGTAATTCATACCAGGGTCATTGTAATCACACGCATTGGGTATTGGGTAATTTATACCATTGCCGTGGTAATCAAACGCATTTGGTAATTCATACCACGGCCGTGGTAATCACACGTAATATGTAATTCATACCATGGTCATGGTAATTACATGCATTGGGTAATTCATACCACGGCCGTGGTAGGCACACGTACGGGGTAAATCATAACACGGCCGTGGTAAGCACACGCATTCGGTAATTCATACCACGGCCGTGGTCATCACACGCATTGTGTATTGGGAAATTCATCCCGTTGCCGTGGTAATCACACGCATTTGGTTATTCATACCATAGCAATAGGTAATTCATACCACTGCCGTGATAAGCATGCGCAATGGGTAATTCATACCACGGCCGTGGAAATCACACGCATTGGGTAGTGCATATCACGGCCGTGGTAATCACATGCAGTGTATAATTCATACCACGACCGTGGTAATTACACGCATTGGGTAATTCTTACTGCGGCCGTGGTAATCACACGCATTGGATAATTCATACCACGGCCGTGGTTATCACACGCATTTGATAATTCATACCGCGTCCGAGGTTATCACACGCATTGGATCGTTCATACTATGGCCGTGGTTATTACATGCATTGCGTTATTCATACCACAGCCGTAGAAATCACATGCAATGTGAAATTCATACCATGACCGTGGTAATTACACGCATTGGATAATTCCTAATACAGCCGTGGTAAGCACACGCCTTCGGTAATTTATACCACGGTGGTGGTAATCACACGCATTGGGTATTGGATAATTCATACCATTGACGTCGTAATAACACGCATTTGGTAATTCATACCACGGCCGTGGTAATCACATGTAATGTGTTATTCATACCATGGCCATGGTAATCACACGCATTGGGTACTGGGTAATTCATATCACGGTCGTGGTAATCACACGCATTTGGTAATTCATACCACGGACGTGGTAATCACACTCATTTGGTAATTCATACCACGGCCGTGGTAATCACACTCATTGGGTAATTCATACCACGGCCGTGGTAATCACACGCAATGTGTAAATCATACCACGGACGTGGAAATCACACTCATTTGTTAATTCATGCCACGGCCGTTTCACACGCATTCAGTAATTCATACCATGACTAAGGTAATCACATGCATTGGGTATTGGGTAATTCATACCATTGACTGGTAATCACACGCATTTGGTAATTCATACAACGACCGTGGTAATCACACGTTATATGTAATTCATACCATGGTCATGGTAATCACACGCATTGGGTAATTCATACCACGGCCGTGGTAAGAACTTGCATTGGGTAATTCATACCACGGTCGTGGTAAGCACACGTATTGGGTAAATCATAACACTGCCGTGGTAAACACTCGCATTCGGTAATTCATACCACGGCCGTGGTCATCACACGCATTGGGTATTAGGAAATTCATACCGTTGCCGTGGAAATCACACGCATTTGTTAATTTATACCATGGCAGTGGTAATCGCACGCATTGGGTAGTGCATACCACGGCCGTGGTAATCACACGCAATGGGTAATTCATTCCATGGTCATGGCAATCACACGCATTAGGTAATTTATACATCGACCGTGGTAATTACACGCATTGGGTATTTCATATGGCGGCCGAGGTTATCGAACGCATTGAGGAATACATAACACGGCCTTGGCGATAACACACATTGGGTAATTGATACCACGGCCGTGGTAATCTCACGTATTGTGTATATCATACCACGGCCTTGGTATTCGAACGCAATGGGTAATTCATACCACGGTTGTGGTAATCACACCCATTGGGTAATTCATACCACGGCAGTAGTAAGAACATGCATTGAATTCATAACACGACTGTGGTAAGCACATGTATTAAGTAATTTCCGGCCGTGATAATCACGGCCGTGATAAATACACGCATTATGTATTGGGTTCTTCGTACCATTGCCGTGGTTATCACACGCATTTGGTAATTCATACCATGGCAGTGGTAATCAAACGCATTGGGTAATTCATAGCACGGTCGTGGTAATCACACTTAATGGGTATTTCATAAAACGGCTGTGGTAATCACACTCATTGGGTAATTCATACCACGTACGTGGTAATCACACTAATGGGGTAATTCCTACCACGGCCGTAGTAATCACACTCATTCGGTAATTCATACCACGGACGTGGCAATCACACTCATTGGGTAATTCATACCACTGACTTGGTAATCACATTCATTGGGTAATTCATACCACGGCCTAGGTAATCACACTGATTGGGTAATTCATACCACGGCCGTGGTTATCGCATTCATTTGGTAATTTATAGCACGGCCGTGGTAATCACACTCGTTGGGTAATTCATACCACGGCCGTGGTAATCACACTCATTTGGTAATTCATAGCACGGCCGTGGTAAATCATGCATTGGGTAATTCATACCATGGACGTGGTAATCACACTCATTGGGTAATTCATACCACGGACGTGGTATTCACACTAATTGGGTAATTCATACCACGGCCGTGGTAATCACACTCATTTGGTAATTCATACCTATGACGTGGTAATCACACTCATTGGGTAATTCATACCACCGACTTGGTAATCATATTCACTGGATAATTCATACCACTGCCGTGGTTATTACACGCATTGCATAAGTCATACCACAGCCGTGGTAATCACACACAATATGTTATTCATACTATGACCGTGGTAATTACACTCATTGGATAATGCCTAACACAGCCGTGGTAAGCACACGCATTCGATAATTTATACCACGGCCGTGGTAATCACACGCCATGGATATTGGGTAATTCGTACCATTGACGTGGTAATCACACGCATTTGGTAATTCATACCACGGCCGTGTGAATAACACGTAATGTGTAATTCATACCATGGCCATGGTAATCACACGCATTTGGTATTAGGTAATTAATACCATGGTTGTTAATCACACGCACTGGGTAATTCATACCACGGCCGTGGTAATCACACGCATTCTGTAATTCATACCAGGGTCATTGTAATCACACGCATTGGGTATTGGGTAATGTATACCATTGCCGTGGTAATCAAACGCATTTGGTAATTCATACCACGGCCGTGGTAATCACACGTAATATGTAATTCATACCATGGTCCTGGTAATTACATGCATTGGGTAATTCATACCACGGCCTTGGTAAGCACACGTATTGGCTAAATCATAACACGGCCGTGGTAAGCACACGCATTCGGTAATGCATACCACGGCCGTGGTCATCACACGCATTGTGTATTGGGAAATTCATCCCGTTGCCGTGGTAATCACACGCATTTGGTTATTCATACCATAGCAGTGTAAACCTTCGCAATAGGTAATTCATACCACTGCCGTGATAAGCATGCGCAATTTGTAATTCATACCACGGCGTGGAAATCACACGCATTGAGTAGTGCATATCACGGCCGTGGTAATCACATGCATTGTATAATTCATACCACGACCGTGGTAATTACACGAATTGGATAATTCTTACTGCGGCCGTGGTAATCACACGCATTGGATAATTCATACCACGGCCGTGGTTATCACACGCATTTGATAATTCATACCGCGTCCGAGGTTATCACACGCATTGGATCGTTCATACTATGGCCGTGGTTATTACATGCATTGCGTTATTCATACCACAGCCGTAGAAATCACATGCAATGTGAAATTCATACCATGACCGTGGTAATTACACGCATTGGATAATTCCTAATACAGCCGTGGTAAGCACACGCCTTCGGTAATTTATACCACGGTGGTGGTAATCACACGCATTGGGTATTGGATAATTCATACCATTGACGTGGTAATAACACGCATTTGGTAATTCATACCACGGCCGTGGTAATCACACGTAATGTGTTATTCATACCATGGCCATGGTAATCACACGCATTGGGTATTGGGTAATTCATATCACGGTCGTGGTAATCACACGCATTTGGTAATTCATACCACGGCCGTGGTAATCACACGCATTCAGTAATTCATACCATGACTAAGGTAATCACATGCATTGGGTATTGGGTAATTCATACCATTGACTGGTAATCACACGCATTTGGTAATTCATACAACGACCGTGGTAATCACACGTTATATGTAATTCATACCATGGTCATGGTAATCACACGCATTGGGTAATTCATACCACGGCCGTGGTAAGAACTTGCATTGGGTAATTCATACCACGGTCGTGGTAAGCACACGTATTGGGTAAATCATAACACGGCCGTGGTAAACACTCGCATTCGGTAATTCATACCACGGCCGTGGTCATCACACGCATTGGGTATTAGGAAATTCATACCGTTGCCGTGGAAATCACACGCATTTGTTAATTTATACCATGGCAGTGGTAATCGCACGCATTGGGTAGTGCATACCACGGCCGTGGTAATCACACGCAATGGGTAATTCATTCCATGGTCATGGCAATCACACGCATTAGGTAATTTATACATCGACCGTGGTAATTACACGCATTGGGTATTTCATATGGCGGCCGAGGTTATCACACGCATTGAGTAATACATACCACGGCCGTGGCGATAACACACATTGGGTAATTGATACCACGGCCGTGGTAATCTCACGTATTGTGTATATCATACCACGGCCTTGGTAATCAAACGCAATGGGTAATTCATACCACAGTTGTGGTAATCACACACATTGGGTAATTCATACCACGGCAGTGGTAAGAACATGCTTTGAATTCATAACACGACTGTGGTAAGCACACGTATTAAGTAATTTTCGGCCGTGATAATCACGGCCGTAATAAATACACGCATTATGTATTGGGTTCTTCGTACCATTGCCGTGGTTATCACACGCATTTGGTAATTCATACCATGGCAGTGGTAATCAAACGCATTGGGTAATTCATAGCACGGTCGTGGTAATCACACTTAATGGGTATTTCATACCACGGCTGTGGTAATCACACCCATTGGGTAATTCATACCACGTACGTGGTAATCACACTAATGGGGTCATTCCTACCACGGCCGTGGTAATCACACTCATTTGGTAATTCATACCACGGACGTGGCAATCACACTCATTGGGTAATTCATACCACTGACTTGGTAATCACATTCATTGGGTAATTCATACCACGGCCGTGGTAATCACACTCATTGGGTAATTCATACCACGGCCGTGGTAATCGCATTCATTTGGTAATTTATAGCACGGCCGTGGTAATCACACTCGTTGGGTAATTCATACCACGGCCATGGTAATCACACTCATTTGGTAAGTCATACCACGGACGTAGTAATCACACTCATTTGGTAATTCATACCACGGCCGTGGTAATCACACTCATTGGGTAATTCATACCACGGCCGTGGTAATCACACGCAATGTGTAAATCATACCACGGACGTGGAAATCACACTCATTTGTTAATTCATGCCACGGCCGTGGTAATCACACGCACTGGATAATTTATTGCCGTGGTAATCACACGCATTGGATATTGGTTATATTCCACTAAATCAGCCGGATTTGCTCTCCTGGTGCATTCGAAAGTAGTTCTGATCTTCCTTTCTTTAAAAAAAAATTTTATTGCAATTTCCTGTTATTTTTTGGCTGTTACTGTATTCTGTACATGCTGTGGTAAACAATCGAACCCAGGTCGGGTTTCGATATTCGAACCCAGTTCGGTATTCAAACTTCAAAGCAACATTCAAACCTAGTTCAGTATTTAACATTCGAACCTTGTTCGAGGTTCAACATTCGAAACCAGTTATGCATCCTACATTCGGACACAGTTATGCGTTCAACATTCGAAACCAGTTCTGCGTTCACTATTCAAACCGAATTCTGCTTCAATGCTTCAATGCTCGTAGCCTGTTCTGCATTCAATATTCGACCCCAGTTCTGCTTTCAACATTACCTTCGAAATTTGGATTATGGTTCGTTTCGCACGTCGGTTGTTTCGCTGATAGTCTTTTCGACCATCATAGAGAGTTTTGCCCACCTTATATATGTACATGTATAAAGAGGTGTACAAAGGGTATGACGAATGAGGAATAATTGGGAATTATTCTTATATATGGGTCATTTTCAAAAGAGAGATAGCTGTCCGTGGCAATTTTCTCTTTTCAGCTACTTTGCATTACTTCTTTTTCTTGTTTGATTTATATAGGCATATATAATATACAAATTCAAAGAAAAAAAGTAACAAGTTTATGAACTGTGTATGGTACTGAACATCTAAAATATACAGATCTTTCGTTGTCCCACAATCTGTTCCACGGTGGTGGTACACATTGCGTGCATTAATCTTTTATGAAAGAAGGTGGTATTTTGCTAATGTTTGTTTCTGGTTTACTAGATTTATGTGTTCAGTTTACATATATATAATAAAAATACTGCCATCTGTAAATTTTCATGAAAAATTGCCAATTTATATACTGTCCCATAGATTTGGGTACGAATGTCGTATACCGAACTGGGTTTGAATGTTGAATACCAAACTGGTTTTGAATGTTGAATATCGAATTGGGTTCGAATGTCCAACCCCGAACTTGGTTCGAATGTTGAAAACCGAACTGGATTTGAATGTTGAATGCAGAACTGGGTTTGAATGTTGAATACCGAACTGGTTTTGAATGTTTTATACCGAACTGGATTCGAATGTTGATTATCGAACTGCGTTTGGATGTTGAATACCAAACTGAGTTTGAATGTTAATACTGAACTGGTTTTGAATGTTGAATACTGAACTGGGTTTGAATGTCAAACCCCGAACTGGGTTCGAATGTTGAATGTCGAACTGGGTTTTAATGTTGAATACCGAACTGAGTTTGAATGTTGAATACCGAACTGGTTTTGAATGTTGAATACCGAACTGGGTTCGAATGTCTGGAACAACGTATAGTAGCCACTCAATGATTTAACATTTTTCGAGGAGCATAGAGACAGGTATCACTCGAAAGGGTATTTATTGACCTTTATCGTGGTACCCGTGTTCAGTCCTTATTTATGATTCTGGTCAACGGTTACATGTATGACGCAGTTTCTCAAGAATTAAATGAAAAACAAATAAATGTAACAGTAACAATTAAAAAATCTTATGTCTTGTTTGTTTTTAAATCACCTTTCGCGTATTAACACACATGAGCCAAAGGCTTAGAGAAAGGCTCATAGATAAACTAGTATACAGTGATCTCTCTTCGTTTGGCGTCCGACTGTCCGTCCGCTCATCTGCCATCTATCTGCCAAATGTCTTGCAAGGCGAGCTTAACATTTTTGCCGATTTTGACCAGTTTACAGTGGGTGATCCTGATATTATCGGTTTTCGTGTTTGTTAAAATAAGGTCAGTGCGACATTCAAGATGGCCGCCATTACTAAAAATAGTTTATATCTTTAAACATATTTTTCTCAAGAACTGCTGAACAGATTTCGACATTTCGACAGTTTTATGGTTATAATGATTTCTAGATACTGGAATGCTTGGAATGCTTGTTCAATCAAAGTCTCATGTATAGAGATGTCACACGTTTTCTTAGAATTATATATGAAAAGAGTCCTTACAAAACATATGATGCCACATAGTTCTATATATAGCGTGTTAAATCATGAACCTGAGGTCATATATGGTCTAATGCTAGGAGTCACGGATGTTTTATAGAAACATCACTTTTGAAATGTATTCTATTTATTTATTTATTTATTTATTTATTTATTTATTTATTATTCATTTGTATTCATTCATTCATTAATTCATTCATTCATTTATTCAATTGTTTGTTTGATTTTTATTTGATTGTTCGTTCATTCGTTCGTAGGTACGTACGTTCGTTCGTTCGCTCGTTCGTTCGCTGTTCATTCATTCATTCATTCATTCATTCATTCATTCATTCATTCATTCATTCATTCATTCATTCATTCATTCATTCATTCATTCATTCATTCATTCATTCATTCATTCATTCGATCATGCATTCATTTATTCATTTGTTTGTATTTTGTTTGATCGTTCGTTCGTTCGTTCGTTCGTTCATACATACGTTCGTTCGTTCGTTCGTTCGTTCGTTCATTCATTCCTCCATGCATATCTTTACATAATTAATATATTTATTCTATCAAAACTTATTTTGCTAATGTCCTTGTCTTTTACACACATTTAATATTCTGTTGTTAACTTGACACTGAATCAAAAGGTCACTTACACCAAATGTTTCCATAAATAATTATATTCAAGGAATACATGGTTTACGTTTAACTATAACAGTTTCCACAGAATATGTACACATTGTTTCATTTTGCCAACCCTTAACTTCTAACGACATTTGTTTTCATTTTAAGTTATCCTAACTCGTTTAGCATAGGTTGGATAATTTGTTAAAAACAACAGCACAAATCTCTAGTTTTCACACATTTCTGTTTTTCCCAAGACCCACATTTCTTATATGTGATATTTGAAACTACAAATTAGTTTAAAGCATTGAGACATGTGGATTAAGCACAAAAAAGTGAGAAGAAGAACAATTGGTAGGGAGAGATGTGCATTTAAAATATTAAACACAAGACGTTTTGAAGAGTTAGCGATATTGTAACCTCGGTCTATGATAAGTTCTAGTCAAAGATTTTCTAAGGTTGTGGTATTCGCGGCACAAGAATACATGTTTATATTTCCATTATTTAATATGTGTAAATTAATTGCGAATAGTGAGCATATCCCCAAAAATCACAATGAGTACCCCGTTGGCTATTGATAGTTCAGCAAAATATATTCTTGACGTTAACGTTAACTAGCTTACTCGTCCAACAGCAGAAATGCTACAATAAAAAGACAGTTGTTCCTTTAATACTAGTGAGCAGAAATCCCACGTATGTTATTTATTTATTTAAAAACGCATGACATTTTCCCCATAGTTGGCTTGCTTGCGGTTCTAACACAATTGTAAAAACAATAGTCATACATGCTGTGTTTTTCATAGATACCGGTAGTTTTTTATTAACATTTCGACAAATGGTAAATACATCGTGAAATATAAAATCAAAATAACAAATACAAACTGAATATCATTACTGCGATCCTAATTCTAATGTTATTTACGTTTATCACATGTTTATCGGTGAAAGATTGGGATTTCTCAGTGAAAGAATATTCATTATCGCTAAATTTTAATAACTAACTCCGAACCCAAAAATAACTAACTGTGACGTTGAGTTATGACGTCAATAAAGTATTGCTGACGTCGACGTCATCCACCGATAACGTCCAATAAAGCGAATAATTTCGGTTAAAATCATGCATAAACTGATTTAAAATGTAATAAATAGATTATTTAACTGCTGGGTTCGATTATATGGAAATCCTTCACTCGATGTTAGTCGTGTTTTGTTTTTCACTCTCTTGCATACCCTCGTTCGTGAAAAGAACAACACGTCTACCATCTCGTGAAAGATTTCCGAATAATCGATCCCAGCAGTTAAATAATGTCAATATATTACGCGTTTCGCAAATGCAGTACTTAACGGCTTATCGGCGCAGTACCGGTTAGTTAAGCCGCTCCAGAGACAGCATCCGGGAATTCTTACTAACGGATAGTAACATTCGTATCTTTCTTTAACGTGTTCAGTAGGAATATACTCCGATAAACGGAACAGTCCGGTTTACGTCCCCATCAGACGAACGAGGCAGGGGACGTGTATTTTGCTTAAGAACATCCCAACAAAACTTGTTTTGATTGTGAAGCTTGAACCATGGACCACCAAGCCGGCACCCATATAACATATCAGATATTTATTGAAGGTATCAACAATTCATTCTCTTTATCAATTGGCATTCCTTATCAATTGTTTCTATAAAATACCATGTTCAATTTTGAATTTTCATTTAATGAAATCGTAAAATAGGAGCCTTCAGCTTTGATATCAGGATGTCTCGTAACTTTCAAAATCTGGACTGTAGAGGGGTAATATTATAATTTTGAACGTTTATTTACAAATGTTTTTACAGTATTTTGGTTGACATGAAAAATAACAGGAAAATAAAAAATATTTTTCACATTTTAAAAAGTGACTTCAGAACCACGTGAATAATAGCGTTAACGTTATCTGCGGTATTTACAATAGTCAGCAATACAAACTGGCAGTATTATAAATATATTAAATTTATGTTTAAGGTATCAAACATCACTTTATAAATTGTGTTATCTTCATGGTAAATTTTCATTTTTACCTAACAAAAAAAACGTGGAAAAGGGTCATAACCTTAGACCTCGATTTTCTCTCGTCACGTGCAAAATCAGTTACCATGAAAAAAGCGAGGGTGTAACCTTTCCAATGATACCAAACACTTTGCTCATCACAAAATGTTGAACTAGAGCAGATAGGCTAAAGTGGCTTCTAGACTATCCAGTACCCTTTGTTTACGTTTTGACAAAAATGGCGTCGCGGGGTGCAATATGTTTGTTTTATAAAATACCTATTAAATTCGCATACTGTTCTTTCAAACTTCACACAGAGTCAAATACATCATTCTCACAGATTCCTAAACAAATGTCAATAAAAAATACTTCATAGTAACAGAAAAATTAGCATAACTTACCGTTTCCTTTACTTTTCGGGCAAAACCATCCATGTTCAGGAGGGAAAGTGTATTAAAATATAAATTAATTAAAACGTATATCTGTGTTTCAAATGCAAAGCATTGCAAACAGAAATTACAGGATTGTTTGCCAATTTAAAATAATCAGAGGTGTTATGCTCCAAGTATTTATAAAAACAAATAACGGTTCGAACTGTTGCTTCGAATGCGGTGTTTAAAGGCTTCAAAATGGCGCTGACGGATTGGACTAGGTAAAATCGGTTCAATTATTACCAAAAGGAAATGAACTTTTCTAACGGAACCAATTGAAATAGAGAACATTAACATAAAAGAAAACAAATATAAAGATTAAATGGTAAAGGTTATGAGCGAGAAATAAGGGTTTATAACAGCGCAAAAATGACATAAAAACGTTATTTTTGTGAAGAAAGAAGTTATTAAAACCCGTTTTATTCAACCAAAATGATTTTGTTTTTAACAAAATATACTTCCTATTAAAATAATGATATTGTTTACGCATTTTGCCACACACAGTATCAAGATGCATGCATTATTCACCGAGAAATAAGTTTTTAATTAGGTATATCATGCGTGGACTTGTGATTACCACGTGACACCGGTCGTCAAACAAAGAGGTACGCATAGTTGGGTCAAAAAATAAACATGCAGTGCTTTGCACAATGATAGGGTCCTAGCCTAGTGGCGAACTCAAGATGGGTCAACCACTAAACATGCAGTGCATTGCAAATTGATAGGGTCATAATCGATTTTAATAAACTTTTTTTACAAGTTTAATAAAGATTATATTAAAGTGATTATGATCACGGATCTTATGAAGTGTGTTAATCCGATCACCATAGAAGTCAGGTTGTGATTGTCCTTGTTGCAGAATAGTTCTTAAATTACTTTTGTATTTTAAAAGTAATGTTAAGATAATACATTTAGTTTGAAAAGTGTTTTTTTTTTCGAAGTTTATGGTAACGGTAGCCCTGCTGGAGTAGCTCCCTAGTTATAAAAATATTACGAATATTAAAGTCCTCAACACGACTATTAGCTGTTAGGATAATTGAAAACGTGAGAAATTTGTCGAATTTATAAGACGCTGGACATATACATAAAATACCTAGAGGAGAAAAAAAATGCCAACTCTGTAATTCTTTAGAAGATGAATTCCATTTTGTATTAGAATGTCCTTTATATTATGAATTTAGATGTGATCTTATACATAAATTTTATTGGAAACGACCAAATGTTCCTAAATTTATTGAGCTTCTCTCTTCAGAAAAGATTAAAACAATAAAAAATCTATCAACATACATTTTTAAGAGCTTTAAGAAACGTGATGATACATATTATAATAAATAACACACTTTTCTCCACTCTGAATACTATTAATATATTTTTTCAATATAATTGGAATATTTCTGTTTATTTTCTATAATTATTTATCTCATGTACGTTTTCTTTTGTTTTGTTGTTTTCCCTTTTTCTTTTCAAATAGTTTAAAACAACAACACCTCTTTTATATATGAATCCATAACATGTATCAACTCAGTTTATGCATACCAGTATATTGTCAATTACCGGAACTATATATCATATGCATGTAATTCTGTATTTATCGATATTTGTGAACTCATGGGCAGAATGCCTACTGCTTGAAAATAAAAGAAAAGATACATGCTTAATCGTCTTTTTTTAGCGGCGGTAATTGGTCCGGAACACCTGGCACCCAAAATATTGTTGCTAAGTACTGTAAGGATATATTTTTTTTTATATTCATTTAAACCAAAGGAAATTGCATCTTTCGAACCCTGAATTCGGTTATTTACACAAGGCGACACTTACACTTATAAGTACACACTTTAGTTTTATTTCATATCTGTCAATTGGAATGTACAGTTTTGACAAAAAGAATCGTATGAAAACGCGTGAATATATTAGTAACAGAATCATAAAATAAAATTAAAAATTATTTAAAAATAAATTTGATAATTGGATTATATATTATGACGATAAATCAATGTGTTAATAGCATTTATTATCTGGTAAGTGTCGTCTAGTGTAGAACTATTATTAATCCAAGCAAAATAGGTTGGGTCAAAGTTCACCACTAAATAATCCAGAAAAGGAAAACTATTACTATTTAATAATTATTTAAATACATTATATCTTTAAAACTGACATAATATTTGAAACAAAATTACATAAACATAAACGATTGTGAACCCTACATGTCATATCAAAATCTAAAGAAAGACATATACCGGTAAATAATATCTGAACGTAAACTTGTTGTACCATTTAAATTACCATAATTGCCTATCTTTAATATGGGATTCATGCAAAATATGAAAATCCCCTATACGGTATCAGTTGTATCCAGATACTATGAGTTTGAAAAAATATCCCTTCAGTTTCCAAATTCGTCAAAGTATGCAGGCGTCCAGTATACGTAACGGGAAACCAGTAGCTACGTCCTGTGACCGACAAGGTAATTTGTAATCGAGCCTCCTCGGCGATGTCCCTTGTCCGGAGACATTCGTATTCTTGACCGTCCGCACTTAGTTCTTCGATATAATGGAGAAGTGTCCGTCTGTGTTTATTCATTAATTTGTTGTTTTTCTACCGTTATGTATATCTTGGATAGAAGATGCGTCTGTATCAGTTCATCAGAAACGATACCAGAATCTCGGTAAAATGACTGCCGCGTCAAATGTTTTTTTAGAATAACCGTTATAGACGTTTTCCTTTAAAACAAGCAAGCGTCGCAGATGATCTAGACTAAGACATTCGCTGCATTTCACTGTCACCGACGTATGACGGATGTACGATCAATGTCAATGGAACTCTTGGTTAATTTCCGCAATAGGAGAGGATAAATCAATAATGTCTGTCTCGCAAGTAATAAATAATCGATAAATACGACTAAATAGGACAATTTCAATCGGTCGATTTTAATAAACACTATTGACTCTACTGTTCTACTCTACTAGTGGAGTGCGTGGTCCAGTGGTAGAGCGCCGAACTCCAGATCGAGAGGTCGTGGGTTCGATCCTCGCCGCGGCCACGTTATTTATCCTTGAGCAAGATAATTAATCCACATTGCTTAGTACTGGTTCTACCCAGGACGCCATCGAGAGTGATTAATCTAAGTTGCAATAACATGTTTCGCAATCGATGTAAAATAAATATGTTTAAACTAAACTCTACTGTTCAGGTCTTGCGTGAGTATCACTAGTCATAAAATCAGACGAATGCATGAGAATATGTTATTGACCGTGTTCTAGTGGTCCGAGCGTTCGCTTTCAACGTAGATGGGTTGAATTCAAAGCGTCGAAGGAGCATTTTTAGCACTACTGAGCATATGGGATGGCGAGTTGTCCGTCGTCCGTCCGTCCATCGTCCGTTAAATGTTAAAAATACGCGTTCGTTTTTAATTCGATCTTTACCAAACTTTGTCAGTGTCTTCATATAAAGACAATTTCGGGAGATTTCAAAAACAAGACAAATCGGAAAAGTAACACTAGAGTTATGGCCCTTGTTTTCCCATTTTCTTGTCTTGTTTACACTCAAGCACCTTCATTTATTTTTTTGATCTTTACCAAACTTCAACAGTTTTTTATATCAATAAAATCTGAAACAAGTTCGAAAACCAATCAGATCGGACTATTTACACCAGAGTTAGTGGCCCTTTTTTGATGAAAAAAAATATTCTGCCCTTTGAACACTCGAGCAACTTCATTTATTATTCGATCTTTACAAAACATTAAAGTTTCTTTATATCAATGAAATCTGGAACAAGTTTGAAAATCAGTCAGATCGGACTATTTACACCAGAGTTATGGCCCTTGTTTTGATGGGGGAAAAACATGTTCTGCATTGTGAACACTCGAGCACCTTCATTTATTATTTGATATTTACCAAATTGTTACCAGATTGTTCAATGGCAGCTCGGACAAGTTGGAAAACCAGCCGGATCGGACCAGTATCTCCAGACTTATCATGCTTATGGCCCTTGGTTTTTTAATATGCAATATGCTATTTTGGGAACTTGGGGCCCTGGGCTCAAATTCCACTGTTTTTTTTTTCAAATTCTCTTTTGTTTGGTTAATTTTGTTGTTTGTTTGGTTGCTATACACAATGTTATTATATTATTATTATTACTATTATTATTTATTTGTTTATTTATTTATTTATTTATTTATTTATTTATTTATTTATTTATTTATTTATTTATTTATTATTTAGTTATTGATTTATTTAGTTTTAAGAAAGTTGTTTATTATTTCGTTCGTTGTTAAAACAAATAGTATTTTAATATTGATTTCTTTTTTGTATGCATCCCGGCGCGTCCTGTCGTATAACGCATTTTGTAAAATGCTTTTAATTTAAAACCGCTTCGATGATTTTGACCAAACTTCACGTGGATGATGCTGAGATCTATGACTTTAAACATCCAACATGGCCGCCATCCAAGATGGCCGCTGTTTCCTTAAAATGCGTATATCTTTTAAACTGCTTGACAGTGTATTATTTTTTAAAAAAACCGCCGTGCAAAACGATGACGTCCCCTTGGGCCTCTTGTTTTTTTGTTTACTGTAATAATTAATTGAAAGTTTTATTAAGAAAAGTATTAAAACTAAATACTGATTTAAGAAATCTTCTCGATCTTTGAAGACTGGATCTTTGATTAAGACTTGTATGAACCGAGAACAAACTAATGCCTCCAGTTGCCAGCATTTGAAGCATACTTTTGACGAATTTAGTACGCAGCTGATAATAAAAACATCCGTTGGAAAATACATACCGACTTAAATATCTACTATTTTCAATGGCTAAATTGTGCGAAAAGTCCAAATCTACAAAGTGCTCTTCGGAATTTATTATCATCTATTAGTTTCAAATGTTTTTCCATATCAAACTGTATTTATAGCGGCAGTATTATTCTATCCTGTTAGAGTTATTGATATGTGACTACCCACTTTGGTGAAATGAGTCAATCAAGCGTTGTTTTATTAATTCAAATAGAATATCTGCTTCGATGATATACCCAAACATCAGAAAATCAAAGGTTGTAAAGAATATTTTTAATTGGATAAGCCCAATTGGAAAATTATATATATACTCTGTAAAAGAAGTTTTGGACCATGGCAGTAATCGAACCCGTACAATGATCGCTGAACCATGACATTCGACCATAACCCTTATTATCTCAGTTGATAATTCACAATAGATCAACAATGAACAATAATTATCGTTTACAATGAAATGTTGCGAAAAAATAATAATCTTTTTATTGGTTACTCGAATGTGTTCGTAACTGTTACTTTGTATGGACTTTGCAACATTTTTTACAGACCCTTTGTGTGTTCGCGATATTTTTTTAAAATCAAATCTTGTTTGAAATTTAATGTTTCTGGTACCAAATTAACCGAGTAGGGTAGACCTTGGTTACTAAAAAAAGATACTTAAATTTTGTCCACTAGTTTTATTTTTATATGACTTTATATACCCTGGTCCAAAACATTTTTTACCGAGTATATATATATTATGTTTATCAACATTGTTTTTCAACATTATATATAATTTTGCCAATATATTTTTATTAAGATTTCATATTTTTAACAATGTACATGATGTATGAGTATATTAAGTTTCATAATGAGACATACTCTATCAATGATAAAGGCGTAAATAGGCAATGTTCATTTGGTATGTTGCGACATCGTTAAATACCTGTACATTGCATCTGGTTATCTACGTTATTTTTCGATCTCTCTCTCTCTTTTTCGTGATAAAGAAGATGAGTCAGTGAATTAAGAAGTTCTCAATGGATGAATGCTGTAGCCTTAATTATACAGTTTGAAAGTTTAAGTTTATTACTCAAAGTGGCTAAATCCCCGTTTAGGCTGTGCCTTTTTCATATTAGAAAATTAAAATATTTTATTTTCATACAAGATACAGAATATTAAACCATACACAAATATTTAATTAACGCACACCAAGTAGTGTATGCAATATTCCTGTGAAGTTCTATGGACATATATAGTACTAGAAGTGTCAGAGAAGTAGTCGTAACACGTTTTTACTAATATACCAGTTTATGTAAACAAAGACGGCTGCTGACAGCCATTTTCATGTCGAATCAAAATTAACTGTGTTTAATGCCAACTACTTGTCATGCTACTTATGTTGGTAAAGGTACCAAAGCAATAGCACGTATGGTGCTTGAAAAGTAGTCGCCACAAAAAAGCTGTGGCGAACATTTTGAAGTTTCGGTCAATCTGATTCTTCCTTACCTCCAACAAGACATAAAGAGCAACATTCCTGTAAAATGTCATGAAAACTCATCAAGTAGTTTAGGAAATGTAGTCGACACTTGTTTTTCCTATTCAGCTCTATGTAAACAAAGCTGGTCGCTGGTGGTCATGTTTGACATCAAATCTAAATTTTATTTTATTTATGATCAACTAACTGTCATACTCGTTACTTTGGTAAAGGTTCCGAATCAATATCACTTTCAGTTTTTCAGAAGTAATCGCCATAAAATTTATCTTGAATTTTATTTCATTCTGATTTTTACTTTCGACTAGACATCAACATCAACTTTCCTATGACGTTTCATGGAAATCCATCAAGTAGTTTCAGAGGAGTTGTCGCCACAAAACACATTTTACGGACGAACGAACGAAGGACGCCGCACCAAGGCATACGCTCTTCTAACCTTTGGTTAGTAGAGCTAAAATGGGAAAAGTATATTAAAAGGAAGTGCCATAACCTGAATCCTCTTTTTCAAACGATATTAAGTATTATTATTTTTAAAAGCATGCCTGAAAAGATTATGAAATCCTCCAAACAACAGTGATTCTGTGACAATTTATTTAATTTATATTTATTATTTCTGTTTCCAATTAAACATTTTGTCCTGCAATTGTGATTATATTAACACTAACCCTGTTTAAAGTAATTAAAAGATAGGTTTTGCCATAATCAAGTCAATGTCATTAAGACTGGATTAAACAGATACTTTAGACGAAAAGTGTTAAATAAACAAAAACATAGTGTTAATGCTTACTATTTATCGAAAGGTACATGTATGTATGCATTTTCCCCGCAAGTCCTTTCATCGATTATAAATGCATCTTTACATGTCCAATAATCTATAAATAACACACCTTGATGTCATGGATGCCCATTTTGTATGAGTCCTGCTATTCCATCAGACTATATTATATCTCTAAACGGTTAGGTCAGTTCTAATACTTAACAACTGTCTATCACATTCAGTGATCAGTAGCACATCTTTAACTGCGGTATGTTGAGAAATATATATACCAACAATTAACATCCAGTGTTCTATAAGTAATCCAGCTGCAACTACGATTTGTTGTGGCTGTGCCACATGCGCGACAAGTAGAAGTTCCATCGTCCAATACTAAGCGGAACTCCTGACGGCCCCATATCATTTTTCCATGTTGTGTGTGTGCGTGAGTTAGTATGTGCGTGCGTGCGTGTGTGTGTGTGTAATTACATTAAATATGGGTAAGTTTCAACCGTATTCCAACATTTTGTTTTGAGTTATTTTCGGATGAACTATTTTAAGCTTGGTGCACTCGATTTTTTTTTATTAATATTAACGATGTTGATGTCATCGATCAAACAAATTTGCAAATGGGCGTTACCCGTTCTTATTATTTTATATAGATGAGTTATAATTTACTTACAATTGACAATTACATCCAGTGTTAAATCAGTAACAAATCTGTAAGTTGGGTATCGTATTGATGTGGCAGATGCCTGGCATGTATACGTGTTGTCATCCTGTCTGTCTATATCAGTGAACTGTAACTGACCATCATCTGTACTCCGGCCAATCCACTGGACTGTAGGAGAGGGATTGCCTACAGCCGTACATGAAGCGCTGAACGACTGGCCCTCATCAATTGTCACGGATTCCACTTCCTCACTGTTTCTCTTTATGGTAACTATAGGCTTATCTAAAATCAAAGAATGACTTCAAATGTGAGACGAGTATATGGGTGTTCTCTGGTTCCTGGTACGTGTTCGAGAATGTGTGACTAATGTTGAATGTCATTAAGTGTAGATAAGTTTGATGAAGACATGAACAGCTTATAAGGAATGTTACGATAAAAATATTACGCTTGAACTAAAACTATGACATTGACTGTGACCATGAAATTCATTATTTGGTGTGGGGGACTAGTGGCGACGTTACTATTGTCATCGTTTGTTATATACACAGCTTTATAAAAAAACTGAACAACTTTCATGGAATGTAAAGTTTTCTTGACGAAATTGAATTTGACAGACAGTGCGCTCTTGGCCGTAAATAATATTTGATAAGATAATTTTATTAGTGCCATGCATAATGTCAAAATTATGATGAACAAAAACGTAGAAATGAAAAAGGAATATCCAATGTGTTGTATTTGTATTTGAAAATGACATTGATTCTCTCCTTGACCGTTACATATTCATAAGGTCAATTGACTATTGTCATGAAGAGTATATAGTGAACGTTTGATGAAGAAATTTAAATGAATGAAAACGTTAAGTTTGTGTGACGTACACGAAGGAAGACGAATGACGCAGGACGCAAGACGATGAACTGTGATCCTTGTTTATCGCTTCTCTTTCTTCGAAAAGACGATACAAATATGTATTATATAATTTCGACTCCTTTTGGTAATATTTTACATAACATACTTTCAATTTATTCTTATTTATAGTTTGCGCATTCGTATTTATTGTTGGCGTGATCATACTTATTTAAAAGCCTTATGAAATGCAAATGATTGTAAAAAAAGTTCAGTTTAGACAAAAAATCCACATAAAAAATTGCTTTAAATAATGAATATTTGTTCCAGTAAATAATTTTACAAGTTGGAGACAATCGTCCTTTGTGTGCATGAATACAGTTTTGACAGTTGTGATTTCGTGTTGGTGGGGTTAACTTCGTGTATTCTGTGTATAGACCATATATACCACATAATTTAGATATAAAAATCGAACAGAAAAAGCAGCATTCAAGGACGACAGTCAACCACAAACACACACAAAAACAAAGAACAAATGTTTAAACCATGTTCTAGTGTGCACCAAACCTCACACCTACCTCCACCTCAGGAGAGGTCTTACATAGGCATTGCATGTTGTCCATTATCATTCATTACTTGAATAAAATATTGTTTAAATTAAATATTACCTGTACATATTTCAAGTATTCAGATAACTCACATACAATATTATTATGGTTACAACAGAAATCTGAACATTTAACCGTAATTATGTAACAGTTACATATGAGTATAAGATACCTACACTGTACCATCAAATACATTTTTTGTGAGATAACGTGAAGTCCTTTAGCCTGTGTATATCCGTTACTTAGTTCACATGTTACCGTCTTATTGTCATATACGGATAATAAAGCTGATAAAAGTAGACGTCGGTTGGTACCATCTGGTGTACCATACATAGATGTCCATGTTACTTTGGATGTTGGGTTACCATAGGTACTTGAGGTACACGACACATATTTGTCTGTATCACCCTCTAACCAGGGGAATGACGAGCTTGGCTGAACTGTTGCTTGTGATGGACCCCCTTAATTAAAAAAAGAACATGTTAATAAAAACGAATAAAGTATATACATAAAATAAGAAAAAACTAGAAGATCTTACATGAGTGTCTGTTTACTATAATATTTATAAAACGATTTGGATCAAATATAATATAATGCGAGACGGTACAACGGTTCATATCAGTTTCATGCAAAGAGTTTAATTAATTTATTTGTTAATAGGCACGAATGTGAGATACTATTTATTACACACAACTCAAACACGCCACATAACATACATTTATTACTGTAACTGTAACTGCTTACACACAAACACACACACACACACACACACACGCACGCACGCACGCACGCGCGCGCACGCACGCACGCACGCACACACACACACACACACACGCACACACACGCACACGCACACACACACACACATATATATATATGTCGTATGAAGACGTCGTTTGTTTAGTATTATGAAGTCATATGTTGCTTCTGTGTTCTCCGTACGGCAGCGAACAACATAACTGTTTTAACGGTTACGGTAATCGACAAGTCAACTCCGATCGCACACAGAACAAAACGGAAAAAACCTAGCGATGCTTTTGCCTTCATTTTCATATTTATTACGCTAGCGTTTTATGAGTTTATGTCATGCATTCACACCGAAGTTATGCGATAAATATAAAGCGTGACTATATATACTGCAACAGTTTAACCTGTTAACACACTCAATATGTTTAAATGATAAACAACTAATTGGTGTTTTTAATATGTACAAATTGATATATTTAGGGATATTTCTTATTATACAATTAAATGTATTTTTGATTAAGGGACCACATAAGTGTGTCCGTGTAATGAGGTACATTCTACCATGCATATCTTTTGTATAATAATGACCGCACACTGTATGGAAATTACTGCGTGTGCACATATATTTGCACCCCAAACACTGTTTCTTGCTCGCATTTTCTTAATCGTTACATATACAATTATAACCTCCAACGATTGTTAAGCTCTTCTACATCATGATAAACAAGGAACTGACAAACCCACTGTCATACACTGTTATAACAATGATGAGATTACTTAAACATGCTAACTAGATAAAACAGGCAAAAGGACAAAATCTGCAAATATCGACAGCAAAGACACCACATTTGCATACTCACACCAAACTTCTATAGTTTGTTCAGCACTCGGAGTATCTGTTTGTCCACTGATCTTGGTCTCGCAGATAATCACCGTAGCATTATCACTGTTCACTGGGGTGAAGGTCAACACACTTGTCACCAACACCAGTTCTTTAGCTACAGGAGTCTTTGTAATATTTCCGGTGCCCAGAGGTGTTTTTCCTTTCTTCCACGTCACGGTAGCTTCAGGTCGTGTGGCAGTCGTTGTACACACAAATGTTGCTTCATCACCCGATAGTAGAATCATGTTGCTTGGGGTCGTCGTGTTTGACAATGTTGGAATCTTGGCGAATACTAGGGGTCGATTGTGATACATTTTAAATGATTCGAGTCAATATCAGATGAAAAAAATACCTTCACACATATTGAAACAAGTGAAACAATGCAGTCGGCGAGAACACGAATTATAAAAAAAACCAAAGGCATCACGATTTTAAAATATTAACTTCAAGCAGAAAACCTTGGCCATTTGTATTTTATATATCTATGTTTACAACAGTTTGTACTAGTATATACATCAAACGAAATTCCTATTTAATCCAACTCAACAACTTAAATAATAAAAGCAGTTCAGTATGTGTGTCAAAACTGACTGACTATAAGGACGTTTACTGGATGCTCTACAGACATATTTGCTAAGACTAAATCTATATAATTTATCATTAAGTATAAATAGTGTGTAAACATACATACCTCTAACATACAGCTTAGGTGTATATGAGGAGACAGCCTCTTTCTCTGCTTGTATGTTGTATGCCTTACAATATACCGTTTTGTTATGGTCGTTGTTGGTGGGGATAAAACTAAAGTTTGTTCCTGTAGTCTGTTTGACAGTACCAATGTACCAAACAATGATGGCTGCTGGTCTAATGGTTCCTGTTTGACAAGTCAGTGTCTTCTCCACACCATTGTCCACTTGTATCCCTTGCTCACTGGTTGGAGTAGAGGCTCCATTATATAACGTCACACTGGATACTTGAACTGGAATACAGAAATTGTAATGGAACATGAATTAAAATTACTAATAAACTCAAAAAAATAAATTAAGGGCCAAATATTCAAATGTAAATTTTTTTTAATCAAAGTAAAATAATTAAATGTTCTAATGGTCCCGTTTTTTACACTCTTGTGCTAGTCTTAAGGCGTGAATAACTATTTCGTAAGTGCATGGGAAGTTAATGTTTTTCGCGCTTCTTTAGGTAATCTGTCAAATAAGAGTGTAAACTACATGTGTCCTAAATGTGTAAAAAGTAGAATTGTCTTTTGCTTTCATAGAATTTCAATTAAAAAGACAGTAAAAGCTGAATTTCGCTATAATTAGGAATTAATAGTGCCGAGAAGACACTTGTCTCAAGAAGAAGTGGCGACAGTCATCAAACACTTACAAGCGGGCCTAACCCAGTGCTATTTGGCATATTATTTCGGTGTGAGCCAACGTGTTGTTGGACGACTATGACAAAGGCACCAACAGATCGGAAATGTTGCCAGAAGACACAAGCGGTCGGCCGAAATGTTAAACGGATCGGGGAGATCGAACCATGGTGTTGATGGCAAAACGACGTAGGTTTGATTCAGCAAAAACATTAATATGGACTGTGCCCATGCCACTCGTGTCGTTATTTCGGATCAAACATTTAAAAACAGATTACACACTGCCAATTCGCCGACCCGCCAACCCGAAGTACACTCGTCTTTGACCCCACGTCACCGGCAAGATCGTCAAGCTTCTGCTCGAGCACGGGTTGGTTGGCGATTATTGAATTACAGACACATTATTTTCAGTGATCAATCAAAATTGTCTCTGGATTTTCATGACGGAAGACGAAGAGTCTGGAAGCAGAAAAACTAACGTTACCGTGATGCTGTGTTGTGGAAAATGACCGGTTCGGAGGTGGTTCGATCCTTGTTTGGTGCAAAATTTCCTATGATGCATCTATGGACTTATGTGATTCAAAACGGTTCGATTACATGTCTAAGATATCGGGAAGAAATACTGGCACCTTTTGCGGTACCATACGCCGAGGCGGTTGGTGCAGAGTTTGTGTTTATTAACGACAATGCCCCCGCGCACCGTTCGCAAAAAGTTGAGTTCAATGAGCGCAAGATATTGGGCGAATGTACTGGCCTGCACGTTCTCCGGATTTCAGTCCCATAGAAGATGCCTGGGACATACTCCAGAGACGTGTTTCACGTCGTCAACCAAATCCTGCAACCAGAACGGAACTTGCAGCAGCCCATGTAAAGGAGTGGAGCCAGATTACGCGGGCTAAGTTCAGAAATCTAATAACCGAGAAGGTCATTCAAGTTACTAAAAGTGATTTAGATGAACATTTATGCAACTGGACTTGAAAAGGTATTTCTTAATACCCAACCCACCGTGTTTTGAAGCTATATATACTTATAGCTGATAATTAAATGATTGGAAATGAACAGATTAAAGGCGATTCATGATGATAAAGGTCCATTATAATACCGGCAAATTAAAAATAAAAACAAGCGATAAAAATAAACACATACGAGGGTCATTCAATAAGTTCTGTCACTAACGCATTTTAACAATTATGTGCTCGTTGTGAGTGTTAATGTTGGTACCAAATGAAAGACAGTTTCAATACCATTCCATTGATGGTAAAGTGAATGCTGTATCTTGTGTGTGGCGAAAGTTATGGAACAATTTATACACATCACTTACACATACTGAGGCATTTTCGTCCTGAGTTTTTTCAGGTATGTTATTTGTTATTTTTTTAAATGCCTGTTTCTCTTTAAGTACTTGTCGAAGACCTTGAAATTTCTCATACATTACCAGTTATATCTGTGCATTACAAGATTCAGAATTTAAGCATTGTAGATGATAAATTAACATTTTAAGCTAACGTGTAAAATTAATTTAATGATAAATGGACATTAAATGGAAGGGCAGTCTTCTGAAATAGCGTTTTTGGATGATCAATATTTTCACTAAACATTGTACAAAATTCTACAATAATGTGTTGAATTAGAAATTTAAACACAGAAGGGACTACGTTTTGTAAAAAAAAGTATGAAAACATATTAATACTATGAGAATAATTACGACATTTAAAAGATATTATAACATTTCTGTAAACAAAATGAAGAAAATCAGTGTTATTTCTGCTAAAATTAAGGAATATGCATTCACTTATATCCGGTTTGCAGCAAGACCTTTCCGAATTCTCGACAATCATTTTCATGGATTATGGGCGAATAACAACAGATGGCGTACAAGAAAATTTAAAAGCATAGAAATGTTCAAATATTGTTTACAACGTTTTGTAACAAGGACATTTTCAGAGATGCCAGTATCCAAAAGGTGTGGTAGGGGCAGGTAATTCAGGGTATAAATAACCGGGAATTTTTCATTTTTGTTGTGGAATTTAAGAGAGCGAACCCAGTAGTACTATAAATACTCTACTTTATCTCAGTTGTAATATCCAGTTCAAAGGATATATGCCTAGTGACAGAACTTCTTGAAGCGCCCTCGTAATATCGCCTTATAACTTTAGACTGTAAGAAGGCTAGAACGACGGCGAGAATGCGAGATTGAGAGGCGAAATCCTGCCTCAAGTTCTCACCTCGCATTCGTGTTTTGGCATCTTGCAATCTCGCGTCCAAGCCCTGTACACGACACAGCAATAATGCCAGAACGAGAGGCGAGAATGCGAGGCGAAAACGCTAGACGACATCACGACTCACTTCTCTCATGGTATGTCTGTATCATTACTAATGCAATGTAGAGCATTTCACTGAAAAACAACTGTTGCTTTAATGTGCTAACAGAGCAATATATAGTATGTTTCAATAAATCAAGTGCCATAACTTACTTGATCTAGCTGGTTTTCAAACTTTTCCGAGCTTTTATTATTACTAAAAGGCTGACAAAGTTTGGTAAAGATTGGAAGACAAATGAAGTAGATAACGAAGCAAAATAAAGCAATTTTAGATAAATCGAGGACAAAAAAAAAACACTGGTGTTACTAATCCGATCTGGCTGATTTTAGAACGTATCCATGCGTTTATTAATATCCACAATCTGGCATATTTTAGTAAAGATCGGATGGATAATGAAGGTGCTACAGCGCTCACGTAGCAAACAAAATATATCAGCTTTCATTATTTAAAGAGTCATTACACTGCTGCTTCTGGTCCTGTATGTCTAGTTTTCTAACTCGTCTAAGCTTTAAATAATATTAGTATCCTGCAAAGGATTTGTCAATACGCGTTGGAAAATGAAGGAGCAAACGTGGTAAAGAAGCAATATATAGCATTTTAAATAATGATCAAAATGAAGAGATTAGAATGTTAACAAAGCTGAATATGACATTTTTTCAGTGAAACAAGATAACTCTGATCACTAATTCGATCGGAGTTGCACTGAGGTCTTCCTCCACCAATGGAGCTGGAAAGATGCCACATGACTTTAGCTATTAGTGCGACTATAAAATCCAATAAATTCAATTGAAACGTCCGTGTATCGTTTAATATGTGATTTCACCGACTGACGACGCATACGCTTTTTTCATCATGGTCACTGTAGATTTGTTTGTTTGTATGGTGTTTTACGTCATTTTCAACACAATGTCATGTAAAGTTATATGATTATGACGTCGTACTTTGGTGTGTTTTTTTGATGTTTTGTTAGTGGTGGAGGCAGACCACCAACTTTTCCTGGGTAGAACCAGTACTGTACATCTCCCGCTATCCGTAGGTATCGACACTTCATCAGTTACAAGTGAGCTACAAGTGGAATACAAACCCGCAGCGGTGAGGGGCGAGAAGGTTTACAACGCAACGTCGGTAACCCCTCGGCCACGGAGCAAACTCCGCACTAATGATATTGGGAGGAATCCCGTTACAGCACTAGTTAACCGCCGTTTTCTATAGTTTTGAGCGGTGGTCCATTCTAGTCAAAAACGTCAGTGGAATCTTGTTTGCTTAGGAAACATAATGATTAGCGAGGCTGTCAAATTGGTTGGTCAGCCAAACGGCCTTGTGATATTTATTAAAAACGGTTTATTTCATATATATGTTGCGGAACGAGAGTGAATGATACCCGGAGCAAGCAAAAAAAATAGAAAGGTACTCGGCGCATTTCAGCATATTGTCGGTGAATGGATGGTCCAAGATTACGTCGATTTGCAGAAATAAGAATACATTTAAAGTTTTATTTGTATAATTGCTTGTGGTTTAATTTTCGAATATTTGATTTCTGTGTAGTTGTATTATTGTTTGGGCTCTTGTTTAAAGGTGTCTGTTGTTGTTTGTTTTTTTGTTTTTTTGACTTTTTAAGAAATTATGCTACTAGAACTTAAAGAGAGTCCATAATTAAATCATTTATTTAATATATAAATAAACTGTTTTCAGTAAATATAACAAGGCCGTTTGGCTGACCAACCAATTTGACAGCCTCAATCATTATTTTGCATAGGCAAAAGAGATTTCGAGAGAAAATGCTGTAAATGTTAATAAATTCTCATGATATCAGTCAGCTTTATTATCATCAGATGATCGATTCTCCTCCTTCACCACTGGTGTTTTGGACTAGAATGGACCACCGCTCAAAACCAGCGGCAAGGCGGGTACTTTGAATCGAAATATTTTAATGAAATCGGATTATTAACTACAGAAAACGAAATGATTACGCAATGAATCGACAAAAATATCTAGACCAGAGTATCACATCCGAGCACTTCCGATAGACATGTATCTGTCATTGAAATCACCTGCCTCAATCGGTACTAGTTGTCACATAATGAGTTCATACATGTCAAATTTTAAATAAAATAGAAATATGTAGATGACATACTTGCAATATTGAATTTAGAGTCATTGATTTCACAATGCTTCAATTTGTTCATAAGACCTGTGATATAACGGGATTTGGTAGTGCGGAGTGTTTACCCAAAGTGTGGGTGATCTTATAAACTCTGAACGCACAAAGATCAACTGTAGCAAAGGTTGTGTTCAAACGAAATAATTGAAGAAAGTTACATTATGAGTAAATATTATGTGATGCGGCTATATGTACGAGGGACGTTAACAAAGTAATTTCGGAAATAATGACCAGACATAAAGATATCGTGATCCGGGTTATTTCTTACGTTTCAGTGTACTCCGCAGTGACAAAACTACACACTTTCAGTCGTTTCACACATTTCCGGAAGGGGTCCCATAGTTTGTTCAAGGTTATCAGACACTGATATCCGGCTTGATCCGAGTGCTTGTCACACGGTGCCAGGTATGGTGAATAACGTGGAGGTGAATAATCAGCCGCTCGTGTCTTCTTGCAAATAGTCCGTCATAACGGCCGACTTGTGTGTAGGGGCATTATCATGCAGTTGTGAAATAGGACGTATTCCGGTAGCTGGTCAACGTTTCTTGTAGATGGATTTTTGTTATTCCCGATAGAATGTTTGTAGAATAAACCAATGACCGACCTTCCTCATGGAACTGCGACCTGAATTGCAGGACCTTGGCTGGTAAAGAAAACTGTATACATAACCGTTTTCATACTTTGGCAACACATGGCCTCCTTGGAACCGTGTTTTGTGGACCATTTTATATTATTGACCTTTCGCGGTGGTTCAAAATTGTGAAAACATGTTTCACATCCTGTTACTATTTCTGCAAATGTCCGGCTGTCATATTTTGGATATATTTTTAAAAGTTAACGAGCTGCTAAAACACGGTATCGCTTTTGCTCCTGTGTCAGAAGATGCGATATCCATCGAACTGAAATGCTCCATACTTTTAAAAAATTCTTAAGGATATTGTAAGTTGTTACTGATGAAATGCATGCGACTCGTGCTATCTGATGAGTGAAAACTACATACTTTTGAAATGTTCTTTTGCACGTACTTTATCAATATCAATATTAAAAATAGAGTATATTTATAAAACTGTGAAATGTCAGGACTAGCACATGCTGGTTATGGGACGAATAACATTTTATTTTGAACGTCACTTGTTCATCACTGTTTACTTTTCGGGACCTCAGTTGGCCGTATTTTGTAGGCCATGTTCTGATTGGTTTGTAGACTCTTTACCTTGTGATTGACTTTCCATGCTAAACACAGAAATCGCATATTCGTACTGTTAGAGCAGAGGTTAGAATCTTACTTAGTAATTAATGACCATTGCAAAGGAGAGTAGTGTTCTTAATGCATTGTAATATACATATTTAACAAATACGTGTATATTAGCAATGGCTTGAGACAAACATACCTCTGACATACAGCTTAGGTGTATTGGAGGAGACAGCCTGGTTCTCTGGTTGTGTATTGTAGGCCTTACAATAGACACTCTTGCCATGGTCGTTGTTGGTGGGGGTGAAAATAAAATGTGTCCCCGTAGTTGTCTGTTTAACAGTACCAATGTACCAAACAATAGTTGCTGCTGGTCTACCGGTTCCTGTTTGACAAGTCAGTGTCTTCTCCACACCACTGTCCACTTGTATCTCTTGCCCACTGGTTGGAGTAGAGGCACCATCGTACAACGTCACACTGGACACTTGAACTAAAATAAAGAAAATGTAACGGAATTTGAATTAAAACGTGTAATATACGCAATATATTTAGTCAGTGGCAAGTGGTCACTTGGATATATTGCTCATAGGTGAGTTTCAGTCACATGCTTCTTCAATGAATTTTAATGAAAGGTATTGATTCATATCACTGGTCACTTGATCTCGTGGCTATTGTTATATGATACAATTTCAGTTCTTGCCACTACACATGTTTAGATTAGCTTAAAAGTAACCATAACACACTGTCAGGTAAGTTTCGATACAGAAAGCCCTTTAGGACTAGACTACGGTATTAAATGATTACATTTCTTTCAATTGTACTGCATATTATGTACAATGTCAATCGTTTTATTAGATTCTAATATTTTGTTTTCAGATTTTATCAAACCGGCAGATGCTAAAATAGAAGATTACGGATGGGTATTCTAGCGTTGCACTTCCCATTTCGCACTATATAATAATTTCAAGAAGGATGGGCATCAGAAAGAATGCACGTTTTATGTTTGTAAATTCGTGTTTATTAAATGTTAATTTTTGTTTATTTCCATGTTTTAATTTGTTGTTTTTTTCTGCAGTTCCTTTTTTGTTAATATGTTTTCCTTGTGTACCCTGGCTTAAGGCTTGAAAATCAGTCAAAAGCGTTTGCAAGCAGTTTTTTATCAGTATGCGGTTAAAACTGTTCTTATGACGGTCATGAATACCATTACCGTTGTCCTCATGTTGTCCTGTAGGCGATTACGAACAATAAGGAGAAGTAGCAATCATACACTGTTACAATTTGATGTTGTTTTTAGAAAATAAGCGATAACTGTTGGTATTATACAATCCAAACAGCAACATTTATGACATGCCGTTCATCAATGTTAATTAAGGCTCCACTAGACCTTACATGTAATGCTTCTATGAAGTTTTATGAATATCATAATACAATATCATGTAAGGTACCGGTGATGCGGTCTCATATTTCAACGTGTGTTTACACAAAGATGACAGCTGGCAGACATCGTACATGCCCTATCAACACTAATACCATGTTGGACAAACTGCATGCCATGCATATTACTAATATTTGAGAATATTCCCCACATTAATATCTCGTACTATCATCCTCGTCAACAATCCGTCCATTCTTACTTATAGTACAAATATGCTAATCACCTTTGGTGAATTTCCTGTTCCATTTGCTAATTATCTAAATAAACAAGCTGAACTTCACTTACTTTACGTTATTACTGTCAGTCAGATTAATAAACCTTATTTAACCAATATATTCATATACCTGCAAAACTGATGTCCGGAGTTGCTCCAGTAAACGTCGGATTTTTCAGTGTAGGGAAGGTCATCCCACATTGAAATGTCACAGTTCTGTCCACGTTAGGACTACCAGGAAATACTGTATTGCGAGGAAGTGTCAGTGTTGACATATGTATCTTCTCTGGATCTGAACACACACCTATTTCAATACTGGACACTCCAGAAGTTGGATACTGCTGACGTTGTCCTGTACCCTGGAGATAAGAAATTAACAAGTATTACATTGTAGTTATGTCAATGTTAATGTTGTAGTATTACATTTTATTGACATCTATAATATTAAATTTTATTGACATCTGTAGTATTAAATTATATTGACATCTGTTGCTAATGAAGGACTATTGCATGCGCAATACCATACAATACATGCACATTACTGTGCGCAGGCAAAGATTACTATATTCGTCTGATGGTTATAATGACTTAGACAAAGGTCACAACGTAAAGCAAAATATGAAACTGATTTAAACGTAACGTTTCAATAATATGTATGCTAAATGTCCATACATGAAAATTAACATTTCGTATTAAATTACAGCTTGGACATATTCCTTTTTTGTATATAAATATCAAACCACTATTCAATGTCTTTTTATGAAAAGTACTGAATTAATGTTAAATACCCGGATAGTTGTTGAACACTTTGAATAATAACACTGATGTTCGTAGAACATTTTCATAATATTGTTATATAAATCTTCTTTTTTACTGAAATAACGTTGTGTTCTTTTAACGTCTCATGTCAACCCGCGCGAACCTTATAGTAACATGTTCTTATAAAACAACACTTTAGTCTTACCTATACATTTATTTGAGCATAAATGAACATTTTTCTTTTAAAAAGAAGCACAAACTACGTGCAACAAAGGGCGTGTTGCACCTATTATTAAACATTGAAAGGGAAGGGGCTACACGTTTATTCCCCATCTATATGTATTTTTGAACGCTCGTCTGTCCGTCCGTCCGTCCGCAAAACTGGATCTTGCCACTGCTGCGGAATAACGCCTCGAGATATGTTTATATAATAATACAGGCACAGGTGATTTTTAAGCGTAGGTTCTACATGAAGACGACAATAAACGAAAAATCAGCAAAAAAATATTTATATGAAAACAGGTTTCATTTCAACATGTACTGGATAATTAATTATTTCACTGCTTGATAACCATTTCACGAGTGACATGTGTCTCTTTAAAACTTGTTATGCAGAGCTACAAATAAGCAGCTTAATACCCAAAAATGTCAAAATACCCAGTTAAAACCAAAAGCATGGGCACCAATAAAGTATTCGAAATTGTCAAATATTAAAACAACCCAGAGCAAATTAAGCAATGCATGAGTTGTTGAAGGACCACCCAGTCACCCTGTTTAAAGCTTATTATAAAACAAGTTTATTTGATGACTTACATTTTGTGTAATGTTATACAGTGTTAGTGGACTGCCACCCCAAAACAATGTCACAATGATGATCAGACTACACCAATTACCTACCAATCAGCGGGCAGGGAAAAAGTTCCAGGGTAAATTCGGAGCTATTACACAGAATCTCTTAATTGTGATTGGTTGACAAGGTAAACAACCCAAAAAAGCTTGCTAAAAAATTAAAATTCAACTTTTGAAGAGTACTAATCAAGGTTAAATCATACATTTGTGCAATGTATTCATAATGTGTTGCATAATCAAAAACATAAGTATATTTTACATTTTCCTCATGTTTCTACATGCAAGTAGGTGGGTCAGCACCATCCGACCCAAACACCTTTTTCAAAAGATACTCAACGTATGGCTTATGTATGTTTTTTTGATAAAACTAAGATAGGTCTTTCAAAACAAGTAATAACAAATATAGCTTCCTATATTAGGGAACTCAGTACAGAGCTTAGAGCTATAAGGTAGGCCTATGGAAAATGAATTGGTGTAGTATGACCTGTTATCGTTTTATTTTACCCAATTGAAATCATGAAATATCTATTTAAATATATAACAATGGGTACATACCGAATTGATCAAAATGCTCATCTGTAGCTCTTTTGTATGTTGTTATATCTCGCACACTATTTGATATACTGAATTACCTCCTTCAATTTAGTTCTAAAGCACTAGACATTAAAAATCGAGCATCTGCACCAATAAGTATTGCTCGCAGTTTTCAATACATTCACATTTGATAATATTATCATAATAAAACTGTTGGCAGGCTTCTTCACATAAATGGCATAACTTTGTTTCAATAAAAATATAACAAATCTATTGCAACGTATTCTGCTTCTTTCACGCCCCTTCAACATGACAAAGGATCTAGACAGTAAATACTCTTCGACCAATCTACGCCGCTCAGTACTTTCAGTATTTTGATGTCTTCTCTGATCCATAATGTTCACCTGGTTTATTAGATTAGAACAATATTAGATTACGAATTATCTTACGATTGTAGATTAATGCTCCAGATAATGTTATGACAATATACGGTTGTGTTAAGGGCAATGAGTTGGTTATGCACGTGTAATTTGCGCTCTAATCCAATATGGCGACATGGCGGTATATATTGTATAACTGGATCTTTCGGTTATGGATTAACACGATTAACGCCACGAACTATTTTTATGAATGTTTACAGGTACATCAGTATCAATGAGGAGGTTATGCACATCAAATTTGGCCTCCTGGAGACTATTTTCTTTTAATATATTAAATTCTGGATCTCTTGGTTGTCTCGGATCCAATATAGCCACCTGGCAGACGTTTTCTTCTTTATCAAAGACTTTTTGACTTTTTAAGACTTTTCTCATTAACTAACTGATGTCGTTTAACGTCACATGACACACGCCTTGGGTATCCTAATACATGAAATATACTTTAATTATAATTATCACCATGTTTTACCTTTGATTACGCATGTAAACATGGATAACGCCTAGCCCCCGTCGTATAATATTCATGGTCCGTATTAGATAATATTAACGAATATTAACGAATGTAAACTCATAGAACGATGATGTATTTCAGTAGTTTGAAGGTATTTCTACAAAGTTAAGTTTTAGTTTGAACATTTTTCTAAAGGACATAACTACATAGTCCTTTAAGAGTTATGGTAATTTTGTGAGTTAAGAAGGGAATTTATTTTAAATGTCAAATCCTTAGCACTAATAACTAAGAAATAATAGGGAAACATATATACCATTTAGCGAGATTTGAAAACAAACATCAGATGTATTTATTGGATTATGCTGAAGAAGTGTATACAGTTTCGTTGTTGTAGACCTAATACTTTGAAAGTTATTAGCCACAGTCACCTCTAAAAGGCCAGGTTAAGTTCCAGGTTAAACCTTTCTTTAAAGAAAATTAATGTAAAAATATATGATTTAGAGAGACAGTATGGTCCTTTTTCAGATATCTGATTGATCATGCTGAAGATGTGCACAAAGATTTATTTTTTTAGAAATTCTTTGTTGTAGAACTAATACTGAAATATATTAGCCACAATCACTTACAAAAGGCAAGGATTAGTTCCAGGTTAAAGTAGTTTTTTAAAGGTGAATAATTAAAAAATATGAATCAAAGTGTTATGTTGTTTTTTTTAGATGTATTCGAAAGTTATTAGCCATAATCACTTGTCAGCTAAAGGTTAAAGGACGGACGAACGAACGGACAACGTCACATGATACGTCCAGTCTAAAGAGAGGTGTATAACATAAACTGTCTATAACAAGTCATGTTAAAATTTGGAAGTGTACCACTGGATGCGATACGCTGTTTCTCAATAAAACGAATCGAACAGCATTTGAATCGTTCAACAACAAAAAAAATGAAATCATAATTAAAGAGATATCTATATTTTTACTTCAGGTATATGAGACACTCCAAATTGATTGTTGTTTCAAGTTAACTATGGCAGTTTTCATAATGCAAGTCGCTGAATATAGTTTTTCTATGCAACATACGTTACTCATCATTTGTGTTGATTAAGACAGATTTTTTAAAAATCTAAGTGAAAAATACATATTGTTTTGGTTCTCTATGTTGTATGACACCAACAATAGACCAATGTGAATATAATTCAATGTAAATAAGAAAATATAGCAATACCCATTTGTTGAACATGTTTGTATAGTATTTAATTGAAACAATTTAGAACAAAATAATAATCTTCAAAATAATTAGTTAATACAAACGAGAAGAAGAATAAAGATATACATAAATACAAAGAATATTGTAAATATAAAAGTTCATTCATTATTAATCCATTTGCGATTTAATCAGCATATTATGTAGCATATTTTACAATTTCATTTATAATGAATTACAGAATATCGACACAATCATATTTATACACTTTCATTTCTTGACAAGAGGAACAAAGAAAGTGTTCATATAACCATATCTAAACATATTTATCCCAGCCCATTCCACCCATCAAATAAATAAAGAGTACGAAGGAAATGAGCAATCTTATATAAGTATGTCCATGCTTATTTAACATTATTTAAACTTTAGAAATTAAACCCGACTATTTTAAAACATAGCACATAAGTATAACAATTGTAATGCATGAATACCTATCTATATATTTACAAAATGCCATCTACTAAATGTATAAGCTCGAATAAATCAACAGTAACGTATGTTTCAATAATCAACATTAACGTATTGCTGCAGATTACAACTGCAAACCAGTTTTCAAAGTTAGGGTGATCACTTATGTCATTTATATACTTTTTTAAATGTTCATGAAATGCTTATTTTCTGCTATATGTTGATGTGTCAAATAGTAATGCATGTTTATTAAAAGTAACGTAAGTTTCATCAAACATATAGTTCAGTCTGTAGAACTACTATATATTAACCTTCTTGACTTAAAAAAGTTTTTCAGTTTAAATATACATATTGTCTTCAGTATGTACCTGTTTTGATGGTATATGTATATATCATTGTTACTGCATTCAGTGTAAGGTAACGTATGTTACATCACGTATGTAACAGGTTAGTTATGTTGATGCATTATTTTAAGAATCACACAGACGACACGTCAACTACTTATGAATATGATTAAGGTAGCAAGACAGGCTTTACAATTATTTTCTGAATAAGTTTGGAACATAGCAAGAGGGACGATCATGTACGTTACATCCTTAAAATGCCTTGACATTTTTTATCCTGTTACCCTATTTTATGAAAATGTTCATCTGAGCTAACTGTAAGTTCAAATGATAATAGCGTACTTGGGTCACCATGAACATGTTCGGCAATGTGTATGTGTCATTAAAGCTTGGGTATGTACGGATACTCTGAAATTATGGTAACGTATGCTCCATTCATTTTGACGACATCTTTGAAGACACAATTGTCTTAACATACTCTTTTAAGGTAGCTGGCGGGGTTACTCGGGAATAATCAAAATCGCGTATATTGTGACCATGTTTTCCCTGTATGTAGGTTATTGTTTCTGTTTTCCATCAGTACTAATTTTAAACTGCTTAAAATAAACATCGGATTCCTAAATAGCGCCCTCTGGTGGTGCCTATTTTTATGACGAATTTTACCGTTTTCGTACGGGAAATGTCCTAGAATTAAGTCACAAGTTTAAAAAAATCACATCGTTTGGAAGCACAATGATTTATAAACGTAATGCACGTAATATATTTAAAAAAACAGCTATATCTCTTTATAGTGTGTGCATTTCTTTACGAAAGGGGTACCAGGCGGCGACTACAAAATTGGGAGGATTTTAACATGTTATCGCTTTTTTACTTAAAAGTAAGCGTGATGACATATATATTATTCTATGCCATCACATTCGTTGAAATTCCCTGCTTTGATCAATGTAAAAATAAAGAGGGGTCGTCGAGTCAGATTTTTATCAAACTTTTAAAGATTATAGAAAGTATTAAAATTACTGCGTCGTTTTATAGTTTTCTTTAAAATGACGTTGACGTCAGTCACTCGCAAATTGAGATACGTGTACTTCCCTATTGTTTCCACGCAGAATGCGGGATACAACGTTAATTGTTATAATTGTGTTAGTCTATATCGGTAATGCCTATATATTATATATACTATGTTCGTGAATAAGTATTTTTGTATTTATTTATTTATTACTTCATTCTGATATTAAGACACGCTGTTATGCTGTAGTTGTTTTGAGTGGTTCATCAATCGTAATAAAAAACAAGTGTATATTCGCAGGCGGTTACTAGTTTAGAAGTATGCTTAAAAGAATGCTTAAAAGAATTAAAACACGTGTGTTTTTTTACGTTAACGGAATTGATTAGTTTTAGGAATACTAGATTAATTCGATGATATATACTGAAAGGAAAAAGAAACGCGACACGGGCATTTCCTATACAATATGCTGCTGTTAATCGAATGGTACATGGCCACGTAAGATCTTTCCTTTCGGGAAAAAAACTAAAACAACACGTAACACAGCAAATAGTATTCCTGCAAAGTTTCATTATTGACAGTGTATGCAAAATTTTGCAAACACTTTACGTTAAATACAGTACTGAACTGGCTCAAATTTTCAAAGAGGAACTTCTACATTTATGAATTTCTTGTTACAACGTGTACTGTGATTAAAACGTCTACAACATCACAGTTGTGTTCTTTCTCTAACTAACTGCAACTTTTTTTTCCTTGGAATATATATGGAATTAAGTGTGCAGTATATACAATATACAGCGGAAATTCCCGTCGCGTTTCTTTTTCCTTTCAGTATATGTACAGTTGAAACTCATATCGATATAGTTTTACCTATTATCTCGATATCTTTTCAGTCCCGTGTTCTTTGTTAAATACTTTTTTGTCTCGTTTTTATATCTATTTATTTCATGTCTTTGCAAAGAGAAACAAATAATACTAGACCGCTATCCTGCATGACATAGACACATACCGAATCAGCACTTATATTATATACTGAAAGAAAAAAGAAACGCATAATGGGTATTTCCGCTATATAGTGTATGTTTAATACGCTACTGCTAATCGAATGGTACAGGGCGACATTAGGCCTGTCCTTTCGGAAAGAAAGTTTAAACAGCACCGAACACACCAATGGTTACCCCTTTAAAGTATCATTATCGACAGAATGCGAATTTGGCTCAAGCAGGAAAGCAAACTTAGGCTTTAAATGTTGCAATCTATTAACATTAAACATAATACTGAAACTTTTTCAAGCGAAACTTCAACATTTATGCATTTTTTGTAACAAAGTAAACGTTGATTAAAAGGTCTACTACATGGCAGTGTTGTTCTTTCTGTAATTAGCTGTAGCCCCTATTTGTACAAAACACGTTGAGATATATCTGGGATATTACGTGAAATTAGGGGTGTATAATAGTGTAGTATAGGCGATTTTGTGAGTATGCGTTTCTTTTTTCTTTCAGTATATGAACGATAACAACTATTTAATGAATCGGACGCTTCCTATTTTACGGATACTTTCTAGAGACATCGATTGTTTATTCCCAGTCTATAAATTATATCTGGACATAATACCAATAGTTATGAAAATTATGTGTTTGTGTGTTTATAGTCATGTGTTGAATATCCCGTCTATTTCGGAATTTAATACATGTATATTCATAACCATTTTCCAGTCAATATTTTGTGTTTTGCTATGCGGTGCCTATTAATATATATGTTTGTAAGTATTATTTCCACATGATGGCATGTATACGAATTGAGCGAATAAAAAGATAGTTGATTTGATATTTGAATCGATTTGAATGATCATTCTTACTTGTAAGTTTAACATGACATTCCAACTATTCCAAAATGTATCATATTTATCTACACTATATGATTTGTACGACTTATCTATTTCATTTTTTTATCAAATGTCAAATTTGTTAGTTGGCGACAGTAACGTATGTTTCATTGTAAGGGGTTTGACTCATCATAACAAACAAACATGATACTTTTTGGAACAAACTGTTAGTGCTCCGGCTTACTCAACATGCATGTACCTTCATTGAAAATGTACACTGACCGTGAGTGTTACTATTACTATCAACAAGTACAACTACGGCGACAATGATGCATTGTTTTATTGAAAAACAGCGTATATTAAATTCGTGGATCGGCATCTTACACAGACATATCAAACGTTTCATATAAATGCCATTCCATCGATGTCGATTCAAAGACAAAATGCCCCAGTTCTACAAACAAATCAATAACTGCTTGGGAAACGTATCGATCTTTTTCCAGCATCTTAACAGTACGGGAGCAGAGAAGTCATTTCACGTGCTTGAACCGCATAACTCAAACATAAATAATTGGTGTTGGAGGCAACGTAGTTCCCATTTTGCAAGCACGTGCAGATGCGCGGATTTTATAGTACTCTTTTTAGAAACACTAGTTTAAAGCTTATACTAGATGGCAAAGAAAACAAATCATATCAGAAGTCGGTTATTATGTCGGAGATTCATCAAACAATCGTGTTGACAGGTTTTATTGAGATATCATAGTCGGAAATCGCGGTACAAATGCGAAGATCGAAAATAACTAGTTTTTGTTTTCTTCGAAATTGCCAATTTTTCAAAACGGGTACAAAAATTGTATATTCTTAAATATTGTTGAAATTGCCAGGAGTCGAAGATCATTACCTGATCTACCTTTTTTGAATATTTCTTATTTTTTCGTGAATATACATTTTGCGTGCCCGTTTTGAAAGTTGGTACCTGCATTTCACTCTTTCAGAGGCTATTCAAAATGGCGGCGACACAGAAAAACACCCAGCCCAGGGCCAGTCAGCCGCACGCCAAAAACCCACTTCTCCCTGGACAAATTAACATCATAATATCACAGTCACAGAAACTAAATATTGTGAATTGAATTGAACGGTTATAAATATCTAAGGAATGTGCTAAAAATAGCTCACACACATTCAAAGGTCAAATTATGCTGATGCGTGTATACACAGATAGATCATATACGGCCCGGTAGACCGATGGATTATTTGCACAGGAATGGAATTAAAACAGTGTTACAATCACGATCGTATATAATTCCAAGTTTTGCATGAGTGCGTAGTTTACAAACTACAAACAAATAGTTCTATGACAGTAGACAATGTAGAGAATTAAAATTGAAAAGTGGAACACACCAGCATGGCAGCAAATGCCTGAAATGGGTCATGGCATTGTCTGTACTGTAGCCTTAGTTATAATGTAAGTAAATACACTTTTATTTCTGTATGACAGGTGTTTAACGTTGAAACATGTAAAACGGTGGTGGTTAATATATATTAATTCTGATCATTTTTTAGAACACATGAGTGATGAATAATTGATGAAAATTAAGCCTTGAAAATACTATTTGTTCATGAATGCCACCTGTGACTGTGTGTGTGACTTACATTTTGGACAGTATCATCTTCTGGAAAGCACCACTTTCAATTCTAGTTGTGTTTTAAGTAAAATATTATGGAAAGCTGACATTGATAGCATTGAGAAAGTTGGACAGAGTTATTAATATTAAAAACAAATGAAACAATATCATATATGACAGTTTTTGACTTGTTTTTTTCAGTCAGCTAGAGGCAGTGTGCAGTATTACCACAGCCAGATTCAAGTCAAGTTTCCCAGTCTCACAGTATAACTACATCATGAGCTTTGTATAAGCCAGTGTGTAGGTAAGCGCAACTAATTTATCAATGCATGTTCTTTGCAAAATATGTGGCATTGTGCACCAGTCTCATACTTTTTATACTAAAAATAAAAATGGTGTTTTACAGCACATCGACACATAAAAAGGTCATATTGTGCTTAGTACGTATGTAAAATTAAACAAACAAAATAAAAAGGTCCTTAAATTTGTATTACATCTAAAATATTAAACTTAACCAAGACCCTGACTTAACAAAATGTGCTGGTATGGCCCAGCAATAGCACGGTGGACGATGGCAATCTGGAGCTTCCGGTTCAAGTCACACATGCACCACTGAGTTTCGTCTGTTTTTTCGGGCAATACACCTTCCCTCAGCCTTAATTGTTCCTCAGCCTCTTTTGTTGGATTGGGATTGAAACTGGGGAGTCTATCCTCCGAGCACGATAAACAACCATAGAAATATATACATTAGTAAGAGTAAGACAGGTTCTCGAATTCCTATGTGATGTGGGGCGGCTCTAAATAATGTATACCGGTAATGTGTTGATTTAGCAGAAAACGATTATTTTTAATTTATCGTACATGTAAAAAAAGTTCTATAATCACTATTCATTTACATATTTCAATTCTACAACTTGTTACCTATTTAAGTTGAAACAAAATATCATGTATGTCATTTTTATTTTCAGAGCCTGGAGTCCTGAGATGCTGGGAGTTATCTGAAAATAGTTAGTGAAGTCACAATATATATGGGAGGATTTTATTGAAAAAAGTAGTCACATATAACTTTTTACAACATTAACAACAGAATCAGAAATACTTAAATGAACAAGAATAGTATAACACGATGGTGTACAATATATATTATTTTTTTTATGAATCATGAATCAGCAATACCTCATACATACAGTACTAGCATCAACTTCAAGAAAAATATGTCTAGTAAGAGGATCACCAGTTCAGCCAGCACAATATCATATCAACATGCATGTCTGACTGTTGACAGAGGTGGATCGATGGCGACATTAACTGGACAGTTCATTGGAGTGGCTCAAAATAAGGGCTAATACGAAAATATAAATGTGTTTCTGTTAATCTGACCGGCCGTGCCCAATTTCTTTATTGGATTAAAATGATGTTTTCTGAATTGTATTGGATTATATAAAAGTTTGTGGAATAACAGATGGCAGGAGGTGTATATTACTGTTCTACCCAGAAGACCGTCGGATGGGGACGTAAACCGGGCGGTCCCGAGTATCGGTCTATCCTCCGAGCACGTTAAAGAACCATAGGAATCTATTCGATAATAAGAGTAGGGCAGGTTCCCGGATTCCTATGTATCCTTCCCCTCTCTCTGGGGCGGCTCTAAATAACCTGTATTGTGTTGATGAGCCGTTAAACAACATTCAATTCAATTCAATTCTACCAAGAAGAAAAGTGGGTGGTCTTCCTCACCAAAAAAACAACAAACAATTACATGTATATATATAACCCCACATATGTTCAAAATGACTTGCACCATATAAACAATACAGGCTGAGAGGTGCACATATTAAAGGGACATGCAGCAATCTTTTTTTTTAAACTCCAAAATGTTATAACTTATAATTTAAATATATGCAAGCGGGTGTAAAGTGAAAATAAATTATTGATTAAACAATCGAGGTGCAAATTTTAATGCTTGATAAATACTTGATAAATGCTGTGTGTCCCTTTAATAAATAAAAACAATTATTGTATGATGCAATTTAATTTGTTATGTAATACCCTTTATATTTGGGATGTTTTGATGTAAATGTTTGAAATAAAATGTTTTAAATCAAATTAATAATTCATTTTGATATCCGACTTGTTACCTATTTTTTACTTAACGTTAGTCATGAAAGATAATATTTAAGGCCTTAATATGTACCTTAAATGTTTATTGTTTACCATCGAATGGTGAGGCGGCATAGGGTGTTGGTTATCTGTGCGTCTTATATCCTTCCACAGTTTTTAACCAATCTTTTCGAAACTTTACATGATCTTTATCTATGATGTCTAGAGGAGCATATCGATTTTGCATCAAAATAAAATTTATTTATGAATATATATTCTTGCATTGTACAATTTTCTACGGATTGTTTTCAGTGCGGTCATTCAAGGACATATTGAGTTACGGAGATGTTCGGTTACCTTTTTTATATTTGTATACATTCTCATTTTCACCTCTCACCGCTGCGGGTTCAATTCCCACTGGGAGCTCAACTTGTAGGTGAGAAAGTACACAGTACTGGTTCTACCCAGGAAATATGGCCTAAAATGTGCTATAATGACCTAAAACACAATTCAACTTTAAAAATATAAAGTAAAAAAAATGGCCTATTTTACTTTCCTTCGATGCTATCAGTATAAGTATTACGACAGTGTTTCTGTCTGATAAAAAATTCATCTGAGGTTTCAACCGACAAATGGTCTGTATTTAAACTAATACAAGTAAGATGGGGCCCTCAAACCCTTTTATGTGTGGGTGATATATTCCACGGTTGATTCATGATACTAGCATGGGACAGCTACAGTACATATGACAGTGCTGAGTGCAGCTGAGGATGAATTGAATTGAATATGTAACGGCTCATCAACACAGTACAGGCTATTTAGAGCCGCCCCAGAGAGAGGGGAAGGATACATAGGAATCCGGGAACTGTGCCCTACTCTTATTATCGAATAGATTCCTATGGTTCTTCAACATGCTCGGATGATAGACCTATACGCGGGACCACCCGGTTTACGTCCCCTTCCAATGGACGAGGCAAAGGGAAAGTGTCTTGCCCAAGAACACACCGACAAAACTCAGTGGCACCACCTCCGGTTACAAATCCGCTGCGCTACTGACTGCGCCAAGTTGCGGATGCCAATTAGACACTGGACAGTCTAGTCAAAAACACAGCAACAAATATATTATCTGAATATGTTTAAAAAAAGTATGCTTGCAAGAGCTTTCAAAAACAGACTTTAATGATTTTAGTTGGGGTGGGATGGGGATGGGGCGCATCCTTTTAAATCTCAGCTCAGATGCCCTCCCCCTCCTTCTCTCCACCCCAACTCCCATCTTGAACAGTAGCGATTGTTACGTACACTTTCCACATATGAGAGGGTGCCCAGTACTACCCGCTCCATCGAATACGCGCCTGCAGTTTTTGCGAGGACAGTCGAGTCAAAATTACAGTTGAGTCAAACAGTTCGTATTTTCGTGTACTTTTGATAAAGAAATAACATGCTTTTCGTGACATGCAGCAAAATTCATGTAATATGTGAGCTAAAACAACAATTCAAGTATCTCCTCGTATTTTATTTAACAAAAAACACACGGTTGTTGTCATTTTAAACATATTCTAAAAATGGCATCTTTTAGAGTTATCGCCCCTCGCTTCGACATTTTACAAGGCGGGTCTGCATTTATCACGCAGTAAAGCTTCTAAAAAAAAAGTCGGTACAGCCGAAAATCACGAAACTTAAAGCGGAAATGAAATTTCATGATCAAAAATTGTCACAATTTTCCAAATTATGTGTTTTAAAAAATTCAAAATGGCGGACATTTTTTTTATGACGTTGCCGAAAGATGACGTACTACTTTTCGTTGTCAAGCGTGGTTGCGATATTTGAAAGATGTAGGAAAATATCAAGGCTGCTCCCGTACTGTAAGTACAAGCACACTGGATATATCAGACGAGTCAAAATTAAAAATTAACAATTCCCCAACAGTGCCAACCACTTAAAGATGAAGCACATTTTAAAGTTATTAACTCAAATACTGCACATCTTAATGCTGAAATAAACTCGAAGCAAACGCTAGTTTTAAATTTTATCACATAACGCCCCTTGTTAGCAGTGTCGAACACCCATTTAATATTATATTTTATTATACCTCACTCAAAATTCTCTATGTAATTTCCCCATTCCCGATCAGTCAACAATTGGTAATGTTTCATGGTAATGTTTCATGGCATGAAACATTATCTCGTGCTTCTAAAAAAAGAACGGTGGTTTCCTCAAGTGCTAAAAATAGAACGGTGGTTTCCCAGTTCAAGGGAGGTAACTATGGTATAAAATCTAGTCTATGTCAGTGAGCGCTTATTAAAAAGCGTGAATGACGTCATTAAGCGCTTGCAATTATTTACCAAACGACATTTTGCTGTCAGATTTATCAAAACAACAACATTGAACAAGAAATGTCGCGATTTGCAACAATTTCAGAAGAGGATCTTTCTCGGCTGGATTGTTCTAAGGACTCATTAAGCACCAAACGTACAATAGATCGCAGTGTGCGGATTTTCCGTGATTTTTTAGGTGCAGAGAATGCGCAGTTTGAACAGTTACCAAAATACATCCTGGACAATAAACTTCGGCTGTTTTTTGCCTCTATGAGAACTGTTAAGGGAGAGGAGATGAAAAAGTCGACTCTTCACAACATGAAATATGGATTAAGCAGATATTTAAAGGAGAACTGTAACGTGGTTAAATGAAGGAGAACTGTAACGTGATTAAATGAATTTTGATGTTTGGTATAATAAAATAAATATCACATCCCATGGAGGGTGATAGAACATATTGTCAACCCTCGATGTGGTAATGTCCACCTCGGCTAAAGCCTCGGTGGACATTACCAATCTCGGGTTGACAATATGTTCTATCACCCTCCATGGGATGTGATATTTATATAGTATGACACACGTGTAATACAATCTGAAACGATTTTGATTGGTTGAGTTAAACCTGTAACACTACGCAAGTTTATTAACTGAAACTATTTCATTTATTAAAAATTTACCCAGATCTGAGTCATAAACTTATTATTTCTGACAGCTTATAAAAATAATGCACTTATACAAAAATGTGTTGTTGGTTTGTTAAAAAGTTGGCGTAAACTGCTATTTTGTAAAGAGGTAAAACACGAACTCGTTATGTGTGAGACGCGACGTTACGACGTCACATATTGTATGACGTTTTGGCGCTAAAGGGTGCCTGACGTCGTGGCGGTTCTATGTCCATTTGAATTAATTTTTACTAATTTAATTGCAATGTTATGTGATAAAAATGATCTTAAACTCGTTCCCATTCCATATAAGATTTATGAAACTCGTTATGAATTATTTTTAATTTTAACTCGCCAAAAGGCTTGTTAAAATTAAAATAATTCGTAACTCGTTTCATAAATCTTATATGAAATGGGAACTCGTTTAAGATCCTCTATATATCCAATGGAATTATGTTTGGGCAAAAATTAAACATTCATTGTGCTCTGGAAAGGCCAATCTCTCCCATTGGAATGATATTGCATAGTGCGAACTTCACTGAACACATGTTTAAGACTATCCATTTGAACCTGCAAAATACTCCTATCCTTCATTTAGAAAAGTATTCCTGGAAACGTAAAAATCATTTTAAGAAATTATATACAATTCAATTCCGAAATTTTAATTCCAAAAATGTAACATTCTCATAACATAGTTCTTGAATTCTATCACGGGTCGATAAGTATAAAGACAACATTCCTTAACATTATAATAGATAAGTAGTTTAGTTTAAACATAAAGAAATTCATCAAATAACCAGGGGCGTAGCTAGGATATAACTGATGTATAGGCAGCCTAAAGTGACAGGTTGAGTCGCTCACGAATCCTTTAACGGTTAGTAGGGTTCGACGAACATGCTCCCCTTGAAATGTCTTTAAATCTAGATGCTCTGAGATGGCATTTCACGCATTTGAGTCCTAAACATCTTTTTGAGCCCCTCTGAAATTGGTTAAGTTTTAATACGGTAAACATATTCATGACTGAACACATGGTTGCATCTTGTTCGAGGAAGTTTTAATAATAAAATACGCGTTTAAATGAAATATATTTTTTTCTTCAACCTGAAATAGGTTTGTTAAAAAAAAGAAATCAGCAAAATTGTGTATAGGCAGCTGCCTTTCTGCCTTAAAGCAGCTACGCTGCTGATATTAACTGTCTGAGAAGTTAAAAAATGGAATACAACTGGCACACTTTGTTCAAGTATAACACATTCTATGTGTTTGCTACACACATGAATTGAAACATTCCATAATTACATAAAACATGAGGTGTTCTATTCCTTCGTTTCGTCAAGGGTTGTATATTTAACTGAATGATCATAATTACTAATGCGATCGAATGAATGAATACATTTAACCTAATATGTTAATGAATGAGCGAACGAATAAATACATGTTAATTAATTAAACGAGTGAGTGAGTGAGTGAGTGAGTGAATGAGTGAGTGAGTGAGTGAGTGAATGAGTGAGTGAGTGAGTGAGTGAGTGAGTGACAGAGTGAGTGAGTGAGTGAGTGAGTGAGTGAGTGAGTGAGTGAGTGAGTGAGTGAGTGAGTGAGTGAGTGAGTGAGTGAGTGAGTGAGTGAGTGAGTGGAGTGGAGTGGAGTGGAGTGGAGTGGAGTGGAGTGGAGTGGAGTGGAGTGGAGTGGAGTGGAGTGGAGTGGAGTGGTTGGTTGGTTGGTTGGTTGGTTGGTTGGTTGGTTGGTTGGTTGGTTGGTTGGTATGGGTGGATGGATGGATGGGTGAGTGGGTCTTCGGGTTTCGTGCGGGCGGAATAATAATAAAAAATAATCGCAAAGAGTTAAGGAATGTTGTCTTTGTGCCAGCTGTATGTATTAATAAGGTGGTATGTAGAAAACGCATTGTTATTATTATTATCAACGCACTGACCCTTGTAACAATTTGTAGCTTCGTCGCTGAAATAACAAACATAAAGCCTGCAAATCTTTTACGATGTTTCCACTTGATATTTTCCGTCGAATTTGTGAGAATATCTCTATCGTTTAATATTATAGAAACCATCACGTGACACCATACATCCTTAAAACGGATGGGCATCTTGTTTGCAAATGTTTGCGTATTTTAATCAGCATTCCACTGTCTAACAGTATCCTTTCAGAATGCCAGTATGTATAAGTATATAAGGTTGCCACTCTCCATCGATTATATGTATTTGGTTTATATAAAACTTAATCCCGGAGAGGACCTAGTATTTAAATAAAATCATAGACTTTCAAAGTTTAGCTCACACCGTCGGATGTACATGCTTTAAACGAAGTGCGATGGTTTCTTACTTTTTATACGTTTGCATTTACGTATTTTTGATTTTGTTCGATTAATAATACGGACAAACAAAACAACACAGTTTTAACTTTAATTTTATTGTTTGTAGAGTTTGTTCTCCCATTCCTTGCTGTTTCAGAGATATTCTTTTGGCTGTCAGTATCGGATACGTCCATTAAATGCTGAAAATCCTTCTCTAACAGCAAATAATCCTCAGACCTAGCAGGCAAGGAGAGGTGATGCGAAACATTTACCATTATTAAAAATTGAACATATGTGTTTTGTCCGAACTTTTGTTAGCCCCGTCTGTCCGATGGGGATGTTAACCGGTGGTCCTGTGTAACGGAGTTTGTTCTCTAAGCATGTTAAAGAATCGTATGAATATTATCGATAATAATAGTATGTGTAATGTATCCTGAATTCATATGTATCATTACATTCTCTCTTAGGCGACTCTAAATGATCTATAGCAATACAATGTTTTTATGAACCATAAAACAACAATTCAGTTGTTTTGGTAATCATCATGCCAGTATGTAATGGAGAGGTGATTTGTTTCCATGTACAAACAATCCTCAGGCCTAGCACACAGGGAGAGATGATACAAGACATTTACCATTTTGAAAATTAAACAAAACAATTCAGAACCATATGAATCGAAATGATAATAAGAGTAGATCACGGGTTCCCGGATTTCTGTTTCAGTCCTCTCTCTCTCTGGGGCAGGTATAAATGACATATGCAGTGTGTTAAGTAACAGTTGCTTGCAAATAATCCTCAGGCCCAGCACACAAGGAAAGGTGATGCAACAATTTATCATTTTTGAAATACTGAACAGAAAACTCATTGCTTTTGTTGGCACTTCTCTGTCCATCAAATGAGGCATAAACCGGGAAAGGTGATACCCGGATCTAGCACTTAAGATGATGCAAAACATTTACCAGTTTTGTAAAATTCAAACTAACGTTCATTTTGTCTGTACTTTTTTGTTTACCTCATTTGGAGTCTGTCTTCTCAGAATCATTAACGAATGCAAGAACCATATACAACCATATAAATCGTAATGCACAATAAGAGTAGGTTACGGTTCCAGGATTCACATGTATCATTCCCCACATGTATCATTCCCACATGTATCATTCCCCACATGTATCATTCCCCACATGTATCATTCCCACATGTATCATTCCCCACATGTATCATTCCCACATGTATCATTCCCCACATGTATCATTCCCACATGTATTATTCCCACATGTATCATTCCCCACATGTATTATTCCCCACATGTATCATTCCCCACATGTATTATTCCCCACATGTATCATTCCCCACATGTATTATTCCCCACATGTATCATTCCCCACATGTATCATTCCCCACATGTATCATTCCCCACATGTATTATTCCCCACATGTATCATTCCCCACATGTATGTATTATTCCCCACATGTATCATTCCCCACATGTATCATTCCCACATGTATCATTCCCCACATGTATCATTCCCCACATGTATTATTCCCCACATGTATCATTCCCCACATGTATCATTCCCCACATGTATTATTCCCACATGTATTATTCCCGACATGTATCATTCCCCACATGTACCATTCCCCACATGTATTATTCCCCACATGTATCATTCCCACATGTATTATTCCCACATGTATCATTCCCCACATGTATTATTCCCCACATGTATCATTCCCCACATGTATCATTCCCCACATGTATTATTCCCCACATGTATCATTCCCCACATGTATGTATTATTCCCCACATGTATCATTCCCCACATGTATTATTCCCACATGTATCATTCCCCACATGTATCATTCCCCACATGTATTATTCCCCCCATGTATTATTCCCCACATGTATCATTCCCCACATGTATTATTCCCCACATGTATCATTCCCCATATTTATTATTCCCCACATGTATCATTCCCCACATGTATCATTCCCCACATGTATCATTCCCCACATGTATTATTCCCCACATGTATCATTCCCCCCATGTATCATTCCCCACATGTATCATTCCCCACATGTACCATTCCCCACATGTATCATTCCCCACATGTATTATTCCCACATGTATCATTCCCCACATGTATTATTCCCCGCATGTATCATTCCCCACATGTATCATTCCCCACATGTATCATTCCCTCTTTTGGTTCGGCTCTAAATCACCTATGCAATGGGTTAGTAAAATAAGTACAATTGTTTTGTCGATCTTCATGCCATTTCATAGATTGATGGTAAATGAATATGAAGCCCATAGGCCTACGTATTCTCGATTAAGTACCGGCTTATGCTGGCCTGGACTGATTTTATCGAGTCTGGCTCGTACTCAGTTGTGTTGGACTTCCGTATACTCAGTTAAAAACGTGCCATTATATCTTCCAACTGTTTGACGCCAATTTCTTGAGTAACTTTAGTCTCACCAGTCGAGCGAAACCATTCCGGAAACATGATAGATTTTAGATTTTGTCTGTTTTACTGTAGCCTATATACATTTCTCATTTTGTTGACAAATAGCTTCTGTGTTACTTCACGATGCCTCCCCTCAACAATTAGTCCATCTAAGTGCATCTTTAGAAGTCAAATAACCAATAACCTTCAGGGGCGAAGCGTGGCCTGTTTTCAACATAGGCCTACAGTACTCCTAATACGACGTGCGAAGCGCCGAGTGTGGGAGAGTTTGGGAGTAGGTGCCCCTCTTCCACAATTGGGTTTGGGGGTCCTCCCCCGATATATATTTTTCATCTTCGGACCAAAATGGTGCTCGTATGAGCGATATTTGTCAGCAATATAAACATGTTATGCTGGCAAAAAAAATGGTAACATTTACACCCTTACCCACTCCTCCACACCGATGACCCCTCTGATTTTTATTGCATTTTTTAATCTTTTAGGATTTTTATTTTTTCGTTTTATTTTAACAACTTACTCCCGGGAGTAAAGTTGTTTGCCAAGCTATGCCCCTGTATGTTAGCCACTGACGCTATTTATATAAACAACCTCTCGTTTTTTCGGGATCCATTTTAACGATCATTCAAGTGACGTCACTTAGGCCCTGCCGTCAATTCGGTTACGTCATGTCAGCGACGGCTTTAACGTCAAATTTATTATTGTTACTTTATTTAGTCTTGAAGATATATTTGTTCGTCTATACAAAAAGTAAAAGAAATTTAGTTTTAACTTTATTGTGCAACAATTGTAGTCAAGTCACATCCTTCTACACACCTTTTCCAAACAATTGACAGGAACTAAAGGAAGAATCGCAGCAAAACACTAAATGTTAAAATAACTATCCCGCCAACAACAATCGAATTTTACAACATATGTACACCGTTTCTTAACCGACTGACCACGAGGTACATGTATATATATAATTTACCTATTCTGAGAATCCAAACTCCGTAGACAGGTACGTTGCTAAGCCCTGAAGGCCCCGGCCTGCACATGAATTTAAACAAGAGGTCAATGACCTTAAAGCTCTATTGATGGATTTTGATAGCTAGATCAACATTCCTGTGAAGTTTCATAAACATTTGTCAAGTAGTTTTAGAGGAGTAGTCGCTACAAGTTGAAGTTTTTACTATATAACTCTAGGTAAACAAAGATGGCCACTGGCAGCCATGTTTAATGTCTAATCAAAATAATTTTCGACAAGGATCAACATCTTGTCATGCTGATCATTTAAAAAAAAGTCCCATATCAATATCACTTGAATTTCCGGCCAACCTGAAATTGTGCTAGGATCAACAATACATCAAGAGCAACATTCCTGTGAAGTTTCATGAACATCCGTCAAGCAGTTTCAGAGGAGTAGTCGCTACAAATTTTTACTATACAAACTCTATACATGTAAGCAATGATGGCCACTGGCGCCCATGTTTAATGTCGAATCAAAATAATTTTCGACAAGGATCAACATCATGTCATGCTGATCATTTTAGAAAAAGTCCCATATCAATATCACTTACAGTTTTCAAGAAGTAGTCGCTACAAACTTTTTTTAAAAATCTGTTTTTAGCCATGGCGGCCATTTTGAATTTCCGACCGACCTAAAATAATTCTGGGATCAATTAGACATCAAGAGCAACATTCCTGTGAAGTTTCATAAAAATTTGTCAGTAATTTCAGGAGTAGTCGCTACAAGTTTTTATATGAATCTATGTAAATAAAGATGGCCACTAGCGGCCATGTTTAAAGTCGCATCGAAATAAATTTTGACAAGGATCAACATCATTTTAGAAAACATCCCATATCAATATCACTTACAGTTTTCAAGAAGTAGTCGCTACAAATTTATTTATTTTAAATGTATTTTTAGCCATGGAGGCCATCTTGAATTTGCGGCCAGCCTGAATTTTTTCTAGTATGAACTAGACATCAAGAGCAACATTCCTGTGAAGTTTCATGAACATTCGTCAAGTAGTTTCAGAGGAGTAGTCGCTACAAGTTTTTACTATATAACTCTATGTAAATAAAGATGGCCACTGGCACCCATGTTTAACGTCGAACCAAAATAATGTTTGACTAGGAACAACATCATGTCATGCTGATCATTTTAGAAAAAGTCCCATATCCATATCACTTATAGTTTTCAAGAAGTAGTCGCTACAAACTTATTTTTTAAAAATCTATTTTTAGCTGTGGCGGCCATCTTGAATTTCTGGCCAACCTAAAATTTTGCTAGGATCAATTAGACATCAAGAGCAACATTCCTGTAAAGTTTCATGAAAATCCGCCAAGCAGTTTCAGAGGAGTAGTCGCTACAAGTCACTATATAACTCTATGTAAACAAAGATGGTCACTGGCAACCATGTTTAACGTCGAATCAAAACGATTTTTGACAAGAACCAACATCATGTCATGCTGATCATTTTAGAAAAAAGTCCCATATCAATATCATTTATAGTTTTCAAGAAGTAGTCGCTACAAACTTGTATTTTAAAAATCTATTTTTAGCTTTGGCGGCCATCTTGGATTTCACATCAACATTAATTTTTGCTAGGATCAACTAGACTTCATGGGCTTCATGGGCAACATTTCTGTAAAGTTTCATGAATATCCATGCAGTAGTTTCAGAGGAGTAGTCGCTACAAATAAAAGTTTACGGACAGACAGACGGACAGACGGACGACGGACGCCGCACCATGGCATAAGCTCTACTGATCTCTGATCAGTCGAGCTAAAAATGACCGAAAGTGAAATAAAGAATGTGAACAATATCTTATCTCATTTCAGTTCTATACTAAATAATAACAAACACAACATTTTGTGTGTTTGAAATACAGGGTATTGTTATTCAAATATTCCATCACTACATTGCTTCGATACCTTCAAAAGTGAAGTCCCAAAAGTGTTACCTTTAGTGTAGTGTGTTACCTTTAGTACAGTTGTTGCCTTTAGGGTTACAACAGTACGAAAGATGGCACCATCAGCTTATCAACTGGTACGAAAGGTGGTGAATTTGAAGTACACATAATAACGAGCATAGGATATAAAGTACTGCAGCGCTGATATCATCAATAAGCAGAGAAAGGCGATCTTTTAGCACTATTTTGGGATGTGTGTATATTACAAGTGTGACGTCAACTGGTGCATTTTGTGGTTAATGACTTCAAATTATTCAGTGCCGGTCATGTTTGTAGATATGCTTAGAAGAAGGTAGCTACAAAAACATACTAGTTGATAGAAGGATATGTCCTATATGTACTATATGGAAAACACACGTTAAAGATCCATTTCCTGATAAAAGTTCACAACTTTATTTTAGTTAAAATGCCTTTTTTTCAGAACGATAGGTGAAATTGTGCCTGTATTCCTAAACAAGTGTGAATTAGAGAAATGTTTCTTTATAATTTATATTACAATTATATTAAAGTATGAATTGAATAATTTATCTATTAATTTTGTTTAACTTGTAGTTAAAACTTTCATTACATGTTATTAAGCATATTTACATATATTCGAACTAATAATATTCGAACTATAATATGTGGTAATTTAAGTGATTATTAGTTGCATCGTCATTGTTTTAAAGAGACACACCGATATCTTGATATTTTTTTAAACTCGCGGCGTCGCTTTAGTTTTTCTACATTACTTTCATATTTATAAATCATTAGTAATACTTGTTGTTGAAAATTGTTTTTGCACATTACTAAATGTTCATTATATTGCACCAATAATATATTTAAAGATAGGGTGGAATTATAAAGACATATTGAAAACTCCGAATAGCATATTCAATATGCAAGCAGATTTAAAGTTAAAATGATACTCATCGAAGTGATAATTGTGATTCTTGATAACTATTTCGAGATCATTTAACTTTTATGGTTGTTATAGTTTCTATTGTGCCATTAATAAGATATAACGCGACTTTGCGATTATTATACCTTACTGATGTGCTCTTATCTTTGTCATAGAAAATACAGTTATTGGAGAATACAAATTGAAATTATTTTTTTTTGAAAACAGTGACATATACACGCCCCCACCATCGAATGTTCAGGGGCACAACGTGTAAGCCTTCCGTCCGCCCTGAAAGGTGTGTGTGTCTAGTATATCTCCTTCCATAGTCTTCACGGACTGTTATGAAAGGTTCACAATGATGACAAGATGTCCGTAACTATTCGGCGTAAAATGAGGAACATTCACAATTGGCAAAGAACTTCGTGTATCTGAATTGTACAAAATATTTCGCTGTGATGCCAACATTACTTATCAAGAGTAAACTTTTAAATCTTTAAAATCTTTAAAAAAAAGTAATGCCCCTTAGTATCTTTATACTAGGAGTGTTCCACCTGTGGGAGGAAATTGGAGGTGAGTGCGAGACGAGTAGGATTGAGTGGGTGTAGTGTATTTGAATATCTGCTTGGTATAATTTAGACCTTTCATTTACATGTCACACTCAGATGCAATAAGTAAATAATGAACCTATTCAGTATGCAATGTTTCTTAAATATGTTGAGTGAAAACATATAGACTAGGACTTGAGTGGATTTCTTTTACTTCTTGCAAAATTTAACAAGTACTAATCGTAATATGTTCTACCTGCAATCTGCATAACTTTGATCCCGGTTGTTAACCAACATCCGTTATTATTTATAATATTAAACATAAATCGAAATTTAACCTGTATAAATTCACTCATTTTAAAATATTTCGATCGTAAAGGATATTTGTGAAGGAGGAGTGTGCGTTTGCGGGTGTGGGTGTGGGGAATGGGGACGGTGAGTGCGCAAGCTATAACGAAAGAGATACAACTCAAAAGGGAACCAACTCCATCTACAACGAGATTAAAAAAAAATGCTGAATGGACCTAGACTAAACGCTCCTTTTTTACTGACGCCACGATCATTGTATTTGGAAATTAAAATAAACTGCTTCTTCGAATTCATATCGAGTTTAGTTTTTACTTTAACAATACGGGAAGGTCCATGCTTTAAGAAAACAAAATAGTGGAAATAAAGCATGCTTGCTTTTTGTTCCTTTGAATCAGATCGCTATATTTCGTATCATATAAGCGCAATATATCGTACTACAGCTATCGGTGCAGGGCCTAACTTACGGTGATCACGTACAATAACAAAATTGTAGATAGTATTTGTGTGCTTTAGTTTATGTAGATGACATTTTTAACACGTGTATATTGATATTGACTATACATTTTTGCAAATGTTTCACAAATTTGATAATTTGATGCTTTTGTACCGAAATGCTACAAACTATAACAAAAAGATGGAATAACTAGAAACAAATAACACAATATAAGATTTTTTAAACGAAACAAATGAGTATCGGGTATTACATAAATAACTCCACGTATTATATGTCTTTGAAATTGTCGGAATTTCATGATAAGCCACAATAAATAAACACCTTTTATGTTTGCTTACCAATGGTACTGATCTAACCTTTAGTACTACAGGTATGCAGCAATTAGAGTGTCTATGGGCATGGCAGCCAATAAATACGTATTTTCTGCTCATTCAAAGTTGATGATAAAAATAAAAGAAATATGTCACCAGTGTATTTGGCTGTTTTCGATTTTATGTAATTGCTACGCAATCCGGCTAACAAGAAACGTCATGGACATTCCACGAAATCCATGTTTTCCATAAGGAAATCTATTTCAGTGAAACAATGACATTTTTCATGTTATATACATGAAATAGATACATAAAGATAAATACAATGTTGGATGGAAGTAACAGAAGTCTGGATCAAACACATAGGCTGTAATTATGTTCTGGGTAAAGCATTTTTTTCAGACAAGTATAGACCATGTGTAGCAACGCTAAATGTAAAAACGTCGCCAAATGTAAAAATGTCGCTAAATGTAAAAAACGTTTGCCGCTAAACGTAAAAAGGGTGGCTAAAAGTAAACGCAAACGTCTTTAAATGTAAAAACGTGAGTGTCGCTAAATGTAATAAAAAAGGAACTAAATGTAAAAATGTTGTTTTTTGTTGCTAAGTGTAGCAGGATAAAGTGACATATGTAAAAATGTGTGTAGAACAGTAATGTATGTATTGGAAGATGTACATACGGTATACGATGAAACGAATTTGTTGTATGTACAGAATGATTCACACAGGATAGTTCAAGTCCCCAAAGTAAAGGGCCCCTTTACGCTAGAGTAACAAAACCCGATTTATAGATGCATTCACATTTGGATAAGAAAGTACATTTTGTGGGGGTTTTTTACCAGATTACGCCCTAAAAACTTATTGTGCATCTACACATCTTACACGTACTAAGAAATACACCAAACATGAACATGAAATCTTAAAGGGTATGGAGATAGTTGGCATCACAAGGCACAAACTCCGTTATAATAAATTACCGCAAGTTCCCCAAGTTGCACCTTTATGCAGACGGTCAAACGTCGTTTTATATAATTATTTTGTGCCTCAAATCCCTAAATAATCATACCAAATTAGCACTAGAGGTTGTTTTTAGTAATTTTATATTTTCATTCAACAGAAACACGACGATGACATGCGGACCTGGGCTTGGTAATGATCATCCCTACCAAGTTTCATTGAAATCTGGCCAGGGGATCAGGCGAACTAGTAGGGACATAGTTTGTGTATTAAAACCTTTAAAGGGCCGTCACAAAAAGCATTCATCCGGAACATTTTTTTTATTGTTCATATGATGTTTTACGTCATTTTCACCGCATGTAAGGTTATATATAACAGTCGATTTTTATTGTGTAGGAGGCAGCCCATCCACTTTTCCTGGGTAGAACCAGTACTGTACACCTCCCGCCATCCGTAAGAATTGACACTTCCTTACTTACAAGTCGAGCGGAACACTACAATGATATACGCAACCAAGTTTCGTTGAAAGCCGAACGACTGTTGAGGAGAACTACTAAGGACAAAGTTTGTGTATTACAACATTTAAAGCGTCCCAACTCCACCAAAAAAACATTCAAATGACATGCACAATTACGCTTGGTACTGATCATTCCTGTTTCATTGAAATCAAGCCAGGGGTTCAGGAAAACTAATCCGGATAATGTTTGTGTCTAAGGGGCCATAACTATGTCAAAAATCATTCAACCGGAACACAGCGATGATATGCCCAAACAGGCTTGGTACTGATCATCCCTGCCAAGTTTCATTGAGATCCGGCAAGGGGTTCAGTAGATCTAGTCTGTACATAGTAGGTTATTAAAACCTTTAAGGGACCATAACTCTGCCAAAATTCATTCAACTGGAACACGGCGATGACATGCGCAACTAGGCTTAGTACTGATCATCTACACCAAGATTCGCTAAAACCCGGCCAGGGTATCTGGAGAACTAGTCGGGTCAAAGTTTATTTATAGCAACCTTTAACGAGCCACAACTCCAACAAAAATCGGAACACAGCAACAATATGCACAACTAGGCTTGGTACTGATAATTCGTGCCAAGTTTTATTGAAATCAAACCAGGAGTTCAGGAAAACTAGTCAGGATAAAGTTTATGTATAATGGAACAAATCATTCAACAGGAACACGGTGATGCATGAGCAACTATACTTTGTACTGATCATTTCTGCCAAGTTTCGTTGAAATCCGGCCAGGGGTTCAGGAGAACTAGTCTTTACAAAGTCAGTGTCTTAAAACTTTTAAAGGCTCATAACTCTGCCAAAAATCATTCAACCGGAACACGGCGATGACATGCGCAACTAGGCTAGGTACTGATCATCCTCGATAGTTTCTTTGAAATCCGGCCAGGGGTTCAGGAAAACTAGTCCGGACAAAGTTTGCGTACTTAACCCTTTAAAGGGTCATAACTTTGCCAAAATCATTCAACCGGAACATGGTACTTATCATCCCTGCAAAATTTCGTTGAAATCCGGCCCCAAAAAAAAGCCCTATCGTCTTAACAAGGCAAAATACAGCGTTTTTAACTACATGTAATCATGGGCCGCAACTCTGATGTTACTTATCCGATTTGGCTGATTTTTTAACTTGTCCGAGCTTTCATAGATGATAACAATCTGTGCAAGATTGGTAAAGATCAAAAAACAAATGAAGGCGCTAGAGTGTTCACAATGTAGAACATTGCATTTTTAAGCTAAACAAGGGTCGTAACTCTGGTGTTATTGATCAGATCTGGCTGGTTTTCGAACGTCTCTGAGCTTTCACTGATAAAAAACTCTCGCAAAGTTTGGTAAATATCCGAATAATAATGAAGAATCACAAGGCAAAAGTTGACGGAAGACGACGGACGACGGACAACTCGCCATCCCATAACCTCTGCTGGTTTTCGGCCATAAGAGCTAAAAAAAAAAGCACATGCACAACCCCCTCATTGCACTTAATATATCCGCCAAATTTTATAGAAAAAAAATATTCAGGGAAAGTAGTTATTGATAGAGAGGAAATCTAATTTTCTATATAAAGTAACAGTAACCTTGACCTTTAAACAAATGGCATGAATAAAATATCCCGAACTTGCTTTCCACGAGCCGCATCCTGTGGTGAAGTTTCGTTTAAATCCCGCTTGAAAAAGTAAAGTTATAAAGTGGAAACCAATTTTCCATTTATAATAACAGCGACATTGACCTTTGACCAAATGACCCAAATAACCAGCCCGTGCTTTCTTTCTATGAACCGCACTTTGTGATGAAGTTTCGTTAAACTCCTGCAAAGGAAACTAAAGTTATTGACCTGAAACTAATTTTCTAATTATTGGTACTATGACCTTAACCTTTGACCAAATGACCAAAAGAACAATTCCAAGTTCCCTTTCTATGAGCTGCATCATGTGGTGAATTTTTATTAAATGTTTATTAAAATTCCACGAGGGAAACAAAATCATTTTCCAGAAACCATGAGGTTGACGCCCACACGGTCGCCTGACCATCAAATGACATACCCCAATTTAATAACCAGTCTAATAACAGTGAATCTTATATCCAGTTTCCAGTGCAAAACTTGGTAAAAATCCTGAACAAACCAGTTTTCCCCGCGCTTGCGCGGATCCCTTTCTAGTATTAAGTATATTTAGGAAATCTGGATTGAACACTTTATCTAGTAGACGTGAGAATCTTGATTCTTATGGCAGTAAAATAGATTCATGATTCCTTGGGTTAAAATGATAAGCAGGATCCCGTACCGACTGCCAAACATTTTTTTCCCGACGAGGTTTCTGAGGACAGAACGCAATGCCTGCATAATCAACTGCCGTATTTCAGTAGAACAAACCTTAAAACCCATACGAGCATGCATAAAACTCTCCAACGAGAAGAATATCACGCCGGTCGAATATGTTTGTATGGAAAGTACGTATGGGGTCCTGCCAAAGCATTGGAATCATGATTCTATGGTAGGTACTGTTGCCTTTATATCATTTTCTGATTATTCAATAATATAGTGCTACCGATGAATATGTTTCAATATTAATGTAAACATGTTATTGTGTCATCCAAGGCCAGTCTGTTATAATTAGTAATATATAGACGTTTCTGAATGAGTAAATATAATGTTGGTGTTTACATTTACCATCACATGATGTTTTTGTTTGAAAGATCATATGTCATTCAAGGTTATTGCAATGTTCTAAAACCTCTATGACGTTCTATGACAATATAAATACAGCCTGTTGGGGTTGTTTTTGACATGTGTCTGATTCGGTATTAGGATTGAGAATTTACTTAGAGTTCGGTATAAAGTGCAAATATTGGATGCTTTCGTTTAAAAATATATTGTGAGAGGATAACATGCTGTGTGCTCATCTTTACTAAAAAAAGTGACATTGGAATATTTGGAATATTATGGATAAATAAACCAAGAAAGATTTTAATAATTGAATCTGTTCATGTAGTATTTGAATACATTTGTTTATTATATTTTAAAAGTAGTTGTTGCTGGTTTTGATTCCTTTCTTGCTACATTTTACCCAAAACAGGTACATAATACCCTTATGCTACGGAGAATCTATATTAGTAAACGTGGGAATCATGGCTTTGCTCTTAAAGCCATGATTCTCACGTCTACTTATATAGCTTTCCCAAACACGTGTTCAATAGTCTGTCACTGAGCAAGCGCCAGGCCCATAAACGCATCATGTATGACCTGTTTTTCGTTATTTTAGATAACCTCTCTATTTGCACTTTGTTATTTTACATTACAGTTTTACATCAAGTCTTTAATTAAAAGAACGCGATCTAGAAGAATGATTTGTTTAAATCCAAATACAAATGAAAAACACCCTAAAGTGCTTTAGTTTTATATGAAATGAGCATATGCATTAAATTAGGCCGCGTGTTACCTTCCGGTTAATTAGTGTTAATGAAAATGTTCGGTCTAGAAATCTCGACGAGTCGGCAGTGTTTTGTTGTTAAATGATAAATACTGCTTTAAATGAGGATTATATTGCTACAAATAGTACATATAATTCCAACAAGAAGGGTGTTCCACGGTACACGTGTGTCGCCTGCCGTGTGCTTATTTCACCAAGTAAAATCTAACAATAAAGTTTGAAGACACGTGGTGCAAAGTTTTAAAGTTGATGAAAAGGGCACAAATCTGAATTGGATAATTGATAAGGAACAACTGTATAAAGTGTCATGACTATACGTCAGTATTTTGCCAAAGTATGGGCCATGTTAGGTTGCACGTTAAAGTTTTATGAAAATGGGGCAAAACTCTATCAAAATGCAAGTCAGAGTTATTGAACATGTGTAACGATATTCCTTTAGATAAGATGAATATGTGTGTGAAGTTTCATGAACATAGGTCAAATACTTTTCAATTGATGGCCAGTTATGAGCTTGGTTAGGTTGTAGGTTAAAGTTTAGTGAAAAAGGGGCCTAACTCTGCTGAAATGAAAGTCAAGGTTATTGATCGCGGGTAAAAATATTCTGTGTGGTACGATGAATATGTGTGTGAAGTTTCAGGAACATAGATTAAATAGTTCTTACGTTATGGCCAGTTATGAGCTTGGTTAGGTTGCAGGTTAAGGTTTTATGAAAGGGGGCATTACTGTGTCAAAATGAAAGTCAGAGTTTATGCTCATGGGTAACAATATTCATTTTGTGTGGTAAGATGAATATATGCGTGAAGTTTCATGAACATAGGTCAAATACTTCTTAAGTTATGACTAGTTATGGGCCTGGTTAGGTTGCAGGTTAAAGTTTTATGAAAGGGTATATAACTCTGTCAAAATAAATGTCAGAGTTATTGGACATGAGTAACAGCATTTCTTAGGTTAAGATGAAAATGTTTGTGAAGTTTCATGAACATACGTCAAATACCTTTCAAGTTATGGCCAAGGTTATGTTACAGATTAAAGTGTGGCGGACGACGACGGACAACGGACCCTAACTCTAACCCAAAGAGCTCCCTAAGTGTCTGCCATGCTACGCAGGTGAAACAACAAAGTGTACTTTCACAAGAATTACTATTAAGCATGTACACAACAAAACTAGCCGAGTAGTCTAGTAAACCAGACAAATTATTTCAACAAGCAAGGCTTTTAATATTTAATATTAAATATTATTAAATATTATTATTTAATATTAAATATTAATATTAATGAGGACTTTAATATTCGTAATCTTTGTATAACTAAAAAATTACTCAATCAGGGTTACCGTTACCATAAACTTCGTAAAACCTTTGCAAAATTTTATTATCGTAACCCTGATCTTCTTTCCAAATATAAAAGTAATTTAAGGACTCTTCTGCGACAAGGACTATCACAACCTGACTTCTATGGTGATGTCATTTATAAACTTCGTAAGATTCTTGGTCATGATCACCTTCTTACTATCTTTGTTAAACTTGTTAAAAAGTTAATCAAAAGAGGTTATGACCCTATCATTTTGCAACGTACTGCATGCTTGGACCCTTTTACAGTTCGCCACTATGCTTTCCTCTTTAATTGTACGATGACCGGACAGACTGTGGACCCTATGATGAAGCCTACCTAAAGCCCATTGGGACGGTGGCGTTTGATGTTTGTCTATGATCTTTCTTGTCGTGCCCTTAATGGTTTATTCTCTTGCTGCTCTGGCTTCTGCCAAGTCACTGAGTACCTTCATTGTGGCTTTCTAGGCTATTGTTTTTTTGTATTATATTTACAGGAGCATATTTGTGTTTTACTTATATTGCCTATTGATGCTGCCTTGTTGGTTAGATATTAAATCATGGCGGGGATTTCTTTATTTACACTGTCCTGTTTTAATGGGATGAAAGTAGGGTAAGTGTGAGAGAACCGGTTTAAACCCCCAGTGGCCTACTTTGCCACTGACCGTTCCAAGGCGGTAGCCCTATTGTCAACCGTTTTGTGTTTGTGATGTCGTTTGCATTTATTATTGCTTTTGCCTTCTTGTTTGTCTGTTTGCGTGTTTGTTTCTGTGTTTTGTGGTTGACTGTCCTCCTTGAATGCTACTTTCCCTGTCTGATCTTTTTATATTTCTTTTTACGCAAGAGTAAACAAAGCTGCCGATAAGTAGTTGGCCTGTGAGTGATAGTAATGCAAACAATTGTTTTTATCGTACCTTGAAATAATTATTGAAATTATGAAAGTTATCAAGCTGAAATAAGAGTTGTTATTGTTACAATGAATGCGTCAATATTGTTTATTTTGAAACCTGGCCAAGGTTTTATTGATATAATCCTTCAAATGAAAATCGAAACGAATTAAAAATCATATTTTAAAGTGACTGGACAAGATAAAACTGATTTTTTTATTAAGTAAAAAGGAGTTTTAATTTTGTTAAAATAAAAGCAAAGATTTATGTAACGTGACTCTTTGTCGTGGTCTTAAAATGAATAATGCTTGCGTGAAGTTTCAATCCATTATGTAGATTGCGAGATCCAAGCTTATATACAAACTTTAACCAAGGTTAAACACTTTAACCGAGTTTTTTCTAAATATAAAAGAGGCCATTATTTTGTTAACATTAAAGCAAAAGTTATAGAACCTGGCTTTGTGGTGTTGTCTTATGATGCAAAATGCATGTGTGAAGTTTCAATCCATTACCTAAAGTAGTTTGTGAGATGCAAGTGTACATATTAACTTTAACCAAGCTAAGCTGAATACAAAAAATAAACGAAGCTTACATACAATGTACAAACTTTAACCAAGTTTTCGAAGTATAAAAGGGGATAAACTTTTGTTTAAAAAAAGCAAGATTTATAGAACCTGTCTCTGTGATGTTGTCGTACGATGCCGAATGCATATGTGAAGTTTCAATCCATTATGTAAATTAGTTTGTGAGATGCAAGCTTACGTGTAAGATTTAACCAAGATTAAAAATTTAAACCAAGCTTACATACAATGTACTAATTTAAACCAAGTTTTCGAAGTATTATTCCATGAAAATACAGATGTGCACTTATTCCATTCCATTCCGTTTCATTCAGTTTCACTTACACTTTAATTATGCTCCGTAAAATATCCCGGACGTAAAGATCCCGGAAATATTACCGCATGATACACTTCAGTAGACTGATCTACAACAACGTCATTTCAGCAAGAAAAAACGGTAACATTTGAACATTGCAAAATATGTGTTTATACCGTTCAAGTTTTTTAGACGAGTTCACTAGGAATTGAAGTTGTAATGTATGCTTATCGTCAACTACATGAATCACAGTCTGTTAACCATAGACAAATACAAAACCCATATCAGATTAAATCGTACGCATAATGGGTTCTTGTTTAGTGCATAGGCACGTTGAATATGAAACAGAAACGCATTATGATGGTTGTATTGACACCAATAATGCTTCCAGATCGCCCCAGTCCCTTAAAGTTCTATACCCAGATACCAAAATATATATAACATTCAAACTTTATTCACATATACCTACAAAATGAAGGTCAATATATATGACACCGGCCTACTTTACGCACTTAGCTATTATATTTGATTAAATATCATTATGTCCATAACTCTGATACCAGAAGCTGTACAGCTTTTATACTTATACACACTTACATCTGTATTTCTACAAAAAGAAAGTTAATGAGAATGACCTTGACCATCTCTGCGTAAATTAGTTGAGTTCTCGCACAATAACAGCAATACAGCTTTAAACGTTAAAACAAACTAACTTGACAACAACATGTTCCTTTTGAAAGAAGGTCAGTCAGAATGGCTTTAAGATACTTTATTGATTTTTGTATATCACTGACAGGGCTAAAGCGAAGTATCCGTATACCTTGTACACATTTTCTAATTTCGATGTGTTATTGTTGATGTATTCATATTTCCTAATTAAGACAAAATGGTACAGACAAATTGTCTTTCAAAAAACTACATATCTTTAAGATACTGTTAGTGACATAGGTTATAAGATATAGCCACTGGCTGAGCTTGACCTACTGAATGGACTTCCATAATTGATAAAATAATATATTGAAACTCATTTCTTAAGATACAAGTATACACATTTTAGGTCATTCCCTTCTTACTGGAAATGACGTATTATGATTGACGGAACATGTACATTACTTGCAGTGTCTTATGCTTTGGTTGTGCATTATAAGAATATTGCATGGGTATCCGGTGAAGATCGGGAATTCCAACACGAGGTATAATTGTTTTCATCGAAACCGAGGCTCTGCCGAGGAGAGTCTCGGTTTCGATGGTCTCGGTTTCGATGAAAACAATTATACCGAGGTTGGAATATCCCTATCTGAACCGGATGATTGATTCCTTTTCTTGCATATCATTTATATTCTGTGCGTTGAGGTTTCCAACTTTTAGTTTAAACATAAACTTTTAACGTTATGAATGTATATTTACACAATGGTGTCATTCAACTGTCATTGTTGACATTAGCGCGTGACTTATATCTTCCCCCATGTGCAAGATCAGGCTTTTCCATCACCCATGTAAAACGCGGATAACCATACCCGGTATGCAATAAGTATATTAATGGTAGGAACTAAGGTATTAGGGTAAATACTATCCTTTTTGTTTGTTTGTAATATGGGCAACGGTTTGAAATACGTCAGTTAAAAAACAGTCAAAGCTTAATTAACACTAGATTGCATAAAGTTTGACCGGAGTTAGGCCGGCAGTATATTTCGTTCCTGCCACTGCATGCATTAAATCGTATTGGAAATGGAACCATATTGTTCAATCAAATGTCTTCACATTTCAATATTTGTTCAACTGTGTTTCATATTGCATATTTCGTATCATTCGATGTATGTTATGATGTTTTATTCAGCTTACCTCTCTATAATAACAAGTAAATGTAGATACGGGGTAGATACAACTGGTTGTTACATATCGTGTATGTTATGATATTATATTCAGCTTACCTCTCTATAATACCAAGTAAATGTAGATACGGGGTAAATACAACTGGTTGTTACATATCGTGTATGTTATGATGTTTTATTCATCTTACCTCTCTATAATACCAAGTAAATGTAGATACGGTGTAGATACAACTGGTTGTTACATATCGTGTATGTTATGATGTTTTATTCAGCTTACCTCTCTATAATACCAGGTAAATGTAGGTGCGGGGTAGGAACAACTGGTTGTTACACATTTCATATATAATGATGTTTTATGCAGCTTACCTTTATATAGTACCAGGTAAATGTAGGTGCGGGGTAGGTTCATCTGGTTGTTACACATTTCATATGTAATGATACCTTTATATAGTACCAGGTAAATGTAGGTGCGGGGTAGGTACAACTGGTTGCTACACATCTTGTATGTCATGATGTTTTATTCAGCTTATTTCTATATAGTACCAGGTAAATGTAGGTGCGGGGTAGGTACATCTGGTTGTTACACATTTCATATGTAATGGTGTTTTATGCAGCTTACCTCTATATAGCACCAGGTAAATGTAGGTGCGGCGTAGGTACAACTGGTTGTTACACATCTTGTATGTCATGATGTTTTGTTCAGCTTACCTCTATATAGTACCAGGTAAATGTAGGTGCGGGGTAGCTACATCTGGTTGTTACACATTTCATATGTAATGATGTTTTATGCAGCTTACCTCTATATAGTACCAGGTAAATGTAGGTGCGGGGTAGGTACATCTGGTTGTTACACATTTCATATGTAATGATGTTTTATGCAGCTTACCTCTATACAGTACCAGGTAAATGTAGGTGTGGGGTAGGTACAACTGGTTGTTACATATCGTGTATGTTATGATGTTTTATTCAGCTTACCTCTATATAGTACCAGGTAAATATAGGTGCAGGGTAGGTACAACTGGTTGTTACACATCTTGTATGTTATGATGTTTTAGGCAGCTTACCTCTATATAGTACCAGGTAAGTGTAGGTGCGGGGTAGGTACAACTGGCTGTTACATATCGTGTATGTTATGATGTTTTATTCAGCTTACCTCTATATAGTACCAGGTAAGTGTAGGTGCGGGGTAGGTACAACTGGTTGTTACACATCTTGTATGTCATGATGTATTATTCAGCTTACCTCTATATAGTACCAGGTAAATCTAGGTGCTGGGTAGGTACATCTGGTTGTTACACATTTCATATGTAATGATGTTTTATGCAGCTTACCTCTATATAGTACCAGGTAAATGTGGGTGCGGGTAGGTACATCTGGTTGTTACACATTGCATATGTAATGATGTTGTATGCAGCTTACCTCTATACAGTACCAGGTTAATGTAGGTGTGGGGTAGGTACAACTGGTTCTTACATATCGTGTATGTTATGATGTTTTATTCAGCTTACCTCTATATAGTACCAGGTAAATGTAGGTACGGGGTAGGTACATCTGGTTGTTACACATTTTATATGTAATCATGTTTTATGCAGCTTACCTTTATACAGAACCAGGTAAATGTAGGTGCGGAGTAGATACAGCTGGTTGTTACACATTTCATATGTAATGATGTTTTATTCAGCTTACCTCTATATAGTACCAGGTAAATGTAGGTGCGGGGTAGGTACAGTCGGTTGTTACACATTTCATTTGTAATGATGTTTTATTCAGCTTACCTCTGTATAGTACCAGGTAAATGTAGGTGACGGGTAGGTACAGCTGGTTGTTACACATTTCAGGACGACAGCTGCGATGCTCAAATCCTGATTTTCTCGTTGTGCATCCCTGTACTCTATACTCGCTGGACTTGCTGAAATAAATATTATAGATGAGCATTGCCTCTCACAATACTTTATTCGTGTTTTATTATCAGTACATAATTCCATCAAATCAAAGCAAAGGTAAAACAATCAATATATTAACATGTACGGAAAAAAACGAATGCATTGTTTGCGATTTAAATATGCATGAACAACACATATATGAACTGGACTTGTAGCATTCGGAGAATACACTAAACTAAAATACGTATACAAAACAAACACAAATTACAAGAAAAAAGAGGTGAAGTATGCGACACCACAAACATAAATGGTTGACAAAATGTGTAATGTTTTAGGAACGGTCAATGGAAAAAAGGCCGCGGGGTTTAAATTAAATTCTAAAAATCCTAAATCAATTTAACCCTTTTGCCATACAGTGTAATAAAAAAATCCCCGCCAGGCATTGTACACCATTAACAAGATGCCCAACAGGGCCTGTATCTCTACTAGATATACACATTTGGTGGAATTGAAGTGAACAATAATGTTTCCATGCTCTAAACAAGAGGCCAAAAATGACATTTAAACACTTACTTGATGATCTTTGCCAAGATGAAAAAGTTGTCAAACAAGCTTATACTTTTATAATACAATGAGATCATGCAGTCGATGGCTTGTCATCGCCAATATCCGCGCCCGCCTTAAAGTGTTCAGATACAGTAAGTGTATATATGGTTATAAGGTGGGGATCTCAACGGTTTCCAAGTTATGACTCAGGGCTAGGACAAAACGGGTGGGGATGGACTCCGGGGCTGATGCTGGTTAGATGGCTCTATCCGTCTGTTCATGTCCATTAAGTGTATATATGGTTATAAGGTGAGGATCTCAATGGTTTTCAAGTTGTGACACAGGGGCTATTTCCCCAGTGGTGGGGACGGACCCCGGGGCCGATGCTGGTTAGATGATTGTATTCGTCTGTTAATGCGCCAAGTAAGTGTATATATGGTTAAAGGGTGTGGATCTCAACGGTTTCCAAGTTATGACCCAGGGCGGAGACGGACCCCGGGGCCGATGCTAGCTGGATGGCTTCTCTGTCAGTTCAAGCCAAGTAAGTATATATAGGGTTCTAGGGTGGGAATTTCAACAGTTTCCAAGTTATGACCCAGGGGTTATGTCCCCAGGGGTGGGGATATACTCTAGGGCCGATGCTGATTGGATGGCTGTATCCGCCTGCTATGCCCAGTTAATGTATATATGGTTATAGTGTAGGTGTGGATCTCAATCGTTCCCAAGTTATGACCTAGGGACGTACACCGGGGATTTTTCACCAGTAGAGGGGACGGACCCCGGGGTCGATGCTGATTGCATGGTTGTTTCTGTCTGTTCATGCTCAATAAGTATATAACTGTGGTTTAAGAGAAGAAAATCGTCTAAGATTGTTGCCTACATAAGTCTGTAAAACATGTGATCTCCATATGAACTTGATAGAGGACATTAAGTTTATGCTGAATGCAATATATTAAAGCTTTATAACGTGTTGCTTCAGATAAGATGATTAAGCATATCCCTAAATAAGTCCATGTAAAACATGTGAACAATTTTGAGAAAGTCTTATGCTACATGAAATATATGAGAGATGTATACTGTGTCGTCTTTGAGGAGAAGATTTATAAATAAATATTTACATAAGTCTATGGTAAATGATTAGAAAAAACCTGTAGCTCTTGTAGTTTCAGAGAAGATTTTTTTTTAGATTTTCCTATACAATTCTAAGTAAAACTTTGACTGAAGGGGTGGTGCTAGATTTGAAAAAAGGGTCACCATTTAAACAAACTTGGTAGATGACTATAAGCCGATGTAACATGCAATACAAGATAAATCTATGCCTTGTGGTTTTGGAGAGTGTTTCCCTATATCAGTAAATGTAAAACTTGCAAAATCTCCATATACACATATTGAAATCCCGTGACAGCCATTTTTAATTTAACGAAGATGAAAAACATAAACTTGATAGTTTAGTTGCTAGCGATCAGTTCTAAAACGAAATTGTCAAAATCCATCCTGCCTTTCTGGAGAAAAAGAGTTGTTAATGTTTTGGCTAATTTTAGCAACGGCAGCCATCTTGAATTCAGATCTAAAAATAAAACTTCTTATTTTTTGTTATGAAAATGTTTTATTTTGCACAATTATACAATAAACCACATATTTACAAAGAGCAGTTACATTTTCTAAATGCATGTTTACATTATATAAATAAAAAAACATATGTTTTCTTATACACGTTTCCTTATACACTTATGTCTCTCGAAAAACAAGATTATGTTAGATATGATAGGCTATTCGAACGGTAATAAAAGGACAGAATGGATGAAAAGAATAGCAGAGAAGAATAGAAGTGTACTACAACACTGTAAGAGTTGTTTTAAACCTGGTCATTTATCTTTGTGTTGTCTTATTTTTTCCCTAGATGTCTCTATTATTCTTTCTATGTTTTTAATTTTGTTTATGTACAGTATAAAGGTTGCAACACTGGGAATTGTCCTTGTACATTACATTGTATATTTTTACTTATTAAAAGGTTTTGTACTTTTGTCCAAAAAGGCTCGAGTAACTAGACATTTCCAAAATAAATGCTCGATAGTTTCTATGTGCATATTACAAAAATCACAAAGACTTGTATTTGTTTCGTCCCATTTTATATGAGGTTTTATAGCGAGATCCTTCTGAATACGTCCAGTTTGCTTATTATTTAATACTGTATTTGCATTTGTTGTTTTCTCTATTTATTTTAACAGTTTTTGATCAGTATCAATATTGTTTCTAGTTTCTGTTTGAATTGCTTTCTTCCATATCTTTGGAATGCTTTGTATGATTGTATAATATTGAAGAAACTCAGAGTTGCTTAGCTTAAAAACCGTTTTTAAATGATCGAATGTATAGAATGTATTAACCCTAGTATTATATAACTGTTCGATGTATTGTATACCGTTAATGTCCCTTGTGTTTTTTATACAGCATTTTCCGTCTGTGTTTAATATAAGTATTGTTCCATATAATTTGTCTCGAACATTGGTCAATGTTTTCCCTAAAATGTATTTTTGACATTGATTCAACTATTTGGGATTAAAAAGGTAATTTAAGAGTTATTGTTTTTGCATCAATTGTATTAAAATTGCTTTCGAACAATGTTTTTTATCCACATTTATTATTTTCTTTCATGTAATAATATCGCCTTACAATCACCGTGATTGTTAGGATCCAGAAGCCTTTTAATCCAGCCTGCGTTAATAGGTTTATATCAATCATTTTAACCCCCAATTTTCATAATCCTGAATTAGTGTGTTTCTGTTTATTTTACCTTCCCATAAAAATTCAAACATGTTTGCTTTTTTATTCGGTTAATACAAACTTCATTTGGACTCTCTAAAACTATTTGAGGATATATGAGTTTGGGTAGTGCAAATGTTTTAATAACGGTCATTTTTCCAGTTATTGATAAACTATATATTTTCCAACGTTTCTTAACAATTGCAGAATTCATCTATCTTTGGTATAATGTTTTCCTGGTGACATTTTGACCTATCATTTGTAAAAACAATTCCCAATGTTGTTGCTTTATCGTTTGACCTTATACAGTGTTTATCTTTGCAGTATTTTTCATCTATATTTTTGAGTGTGCCAACACGCAATATTACCGACTTGTTTATGTTTAACTTGAGCCCTGATGTCAAACTGAATTTATCTATTAGTCTAATTAAAGATTCAAATGTTTTCTTCGAACCATCTGGTATGAAAGTGGCATCATCTGCAAAAGCCGTATATTTTATTTCTTTATTAGGCGTTACTATACCTTTAATGTCGTTTTCTGTTGTAATGGCTTTGTAAAGACTCTCAAAATATAAGGTGACAGTGGGCATCCTTGATCTAATTTTAAAAAGTCAGACAGTTGTCCGTTGTTTGATACAACTTTGGGCATCTCTGTAAAATAGTTTAACCCAATTAACAAACGATGTTCCAAAAATGAAATATGTTAAACATAGTAAAATAAAATCATGAGGTAAGCTATACACATATGTCCTGGTCAGTTGTCTTCGTTCAAATAATCGATTATTTCAAATTTTAAAAAGATGTTTGACTATAGTCTATAAGTGTGTATAAAACCTTTTTTCATAAGATTAGCTATACATTTCTTCGCGACATTTAATAAATTAATTGGCCTCCAGTTCATAAGTGAAGTTAAAATACAACTTCTGTAACTTTCCCAGCCCACTCAGGAGCGAGCATCCATGGGATGTTTTAGTAAAACTGGCCTAGCGGTTTCAGAGAAAGTGCTACTAACGGACGCCAACGTCCACGCCAACGCCGCCAGACGAAATGCTATCCCATAAGTCCTGCAGGCCAGTAGAGCTAAAACCATTTCTAATGCACATGGTAAAAATCCTGCAATCCGATTGGTTGACGTTAAAAATAGGCGACTATTAAATATTGCATAACCCGTCGCGAATCAAATTGAGGCAAATTGTAAAAAAAAAACAGTGAAGTTTGTGCGTATGTGTGTAAGTAGTACTTCGTTATTATCAATATATGCAATGCCTTGAAAAGGGACAACTTGCAGTAGACAGGAGACGCAGAAAATAATTCCAACTACACTGAAACGATCTGATTGTGACATGGACGAATCAGGTCGCCAAGTACAATTCATTAAACATTTTTCTTTTCAAAATAGTAGTGCCATCGCTTGATGTTCAACATATAATATATTAGTGCTAGATTAGGACGCATGGACCCGGTGTCCGTATAATGTAAATGTTTACGGTGTGTTATTCCAGTGTGTCAGCACCTTAAAGGTGAGCATTGAACTCACTGCTACAGGTAGACACCGTGGTGATATGACTGAACTATTTTTAAAAGCGAGGTAAACCTCGATACATGCGCACGCACGCGCGCACGCACGCACGCGCACGCGCACATACACAGTTGGCTACTGTATTCTTCTGAGTGCGTTGCTTCTAGGCAATCCCTTTTTAAATATTTTTTACCATGTACAGTACATAAAAATAGTGCGTTTTGACAGTGTATGGGTATCATTCTGTGTCATTAAGGAAATCAATTATTACGTAAGAGTGTATTAAATAACCGAAACATAATATACTTACTGTAAACAGTGATTGTCAGATCGATATAAACACCAACAGCAGAGCATCTCCAAGTTCCATCATCCACACCTCTAGTAAGTGATGCTATATTCACGAAGATACTACTGCCGTCTGTTGAGAATGTGTATCTACTAGCGCCTGGACCTGGTACACATACTGATGAGTAACACGTGGCCAGAACTGAGCCTAGACGATCTAAAGTAACGAATGTACTCGCTTTCCAATTTGCCACACTACATGTTAATGTTATACTACTTCCCTTCTCTGTCACAACGTTGCCTTGTACACTGAACGATTGTACTGAAATAAAGAAGTATTATATAAGGTTACATGAAACAAACATAGTTCTTTTTATTTATATATATATATGTTTATTTCATTATTTATTTTTTTCATTTCTCCATTAGTTATTTCCATGATGACAATGCAACACCAAAATAGTGTACAAGGATACACTAATCAGCGTATACATGATTATACTTTATCGATTTTGTCCATAAAAGTATAATTTGCTGCTTGTGTTGCTTTAATTGTTGAAACTATATCGTTACCCTCATGTATATAATGCTATATAGGTGTACATTTTTATTAATCCAGTTGTCAGACTGTTTGTATTAATACATATTTGTTTAGCCAGAAAAAGGCAAGATCTAGTTAATATCCGAGGTAATCCAAATAAGTTTTGGAAAACTCTTAAGTCGTCAACCCAATCAAAATGTAACAAATCAACCATTACACCGGAAGAATGGTTCACTTATTTCAAGAATCTTCTTCATTCAGACGATCTCACTAAGATTGATCTAGAAGAGGCTCTGAATAATGACAATACTGCGGATGTATTGAACGATCCTATTACTGAATTAGAGGTGCGCCAAAGTATTACGTCCTTAAAAACAGGCATAAGTAGCGGAAGTGACGGACTGATACCAGAATTCTTCATAAATACAGTCGATATGGTGACATCAATTCTTACGAAGATATTTAATGGAATATTTAACACAGGCCAATTCCCCGAGTCATGGGAACTAAGTATTATGTGTCCGATTCACAAGAATGGATCGATAAATGACCCTAATAATTATCGCGGTCTTTCCCTCATAAATACAATTTGCAAAATATTTTCTACAATCCTTAAAAACCGATTATATACGTGGGCTGAACAGAATAATAAAATAGACGAGGCGCAAGCTGGGTTTCGAGAAGGTTACTCTACTGTTGATAACATGTTTATTTTACAAGCGTTAGCGTAAAAATATCTATCTCGTAAGGGAGGTCGCTTCTATTGTCTCTTCGTTGACTTCGCTAAAGCGTTCGATACGCTGCGGCATTCAATTCTCATGGCTAGCCTAATGAGTAAAGGTGTGCACGGGAAATTTCTAAAAATTGTCAGTAGCATGTACGGTAACTTATCTGCTTGTGTTAAATCACATGATCATTTAACGGAGAGTTTCCCGTGTAAGATTGGTACAAGACAAGGGGATGTAAGCAGTCATCTGATGTTTGTGCTTTTTATTAATGACTTATGTACTCTTCTGAGAGAGAAATGTCAGACTGGTATATTTGTAACAAATGACATTCCTGACATATTAACGCTGTTATTTGCGGATGATTTGGGAAACTGTGCAGAAACTACGATACAACTACAAAGACAAATAAATGTTATTAAAGATTTCTGCTATAAGACAGGTATGAGAGTAAATCTCTCAAAAACCGAAGTAATAGTCTTTAGAAAAGGTGGACCATTGCGTAACTATGAAAAATGGACTTTTGATGATAGTCCGATAAAAGCAACGTCCCTGTATAAATATATGGGGCTCATATTTACTCCCAAAATGCAAAACGAAAACTAGCAGCAGAGGCTAAAAAATCTATAAAAGCTGTTCAATATTTTCAAAGTAAGTTTGGTTACTTTCACAGTACAGAAATGTTTAAGATATTTGATGCGATGGTCAAACCTATACTGTGTTACGGTTCAAATTTGGGGCTTCGCATATTCCGACAAAATCGAATCGGTACAGTCACGAGTATGTAAATCGTTTCTTGGTATCAACTTTTCGGTAAATAATAGCATGGCTATCGGCGAGTGCGGAAGACTACTGTTATGCCACGAATATTATTCAAAATGTTTAAAATATTGGTGTAAACTCCTGCAAATGCCTAATACTAGATATCCAAAAAATTGTTACAATATGCTTAAATCGTTGGACGATGTAGGTCGGAAAACATGGGCATCAGAAGTTAGACATCTTCTTTTTAAATTTGGATTCGGTTTCGTATGGATAGCCCAAAATATAGGTAACCCTGATATATTTATGTCCCAACTCAAGTTACGGATCGCAGATTGCTTAAAACAAGATTGGCACAGTAGTATCGATAATTCTTCTCGATGTGACCATTACAAACACTTCAAATCTCTTTTAAACGTTGATAAATACATTAGTTTAGATATGCCATTTCATTTGAGAAAAGCTATGGCACGATTTCGGTGCTCAAGTCATAAACTAAATATAGAGACGGGTAGACATATCGGCGTGGATAGAGAAGAACGCATTTGCACTCATTGTCTTGTTCATAATGATATTGAAGTTGTTGAGGACGAGTACCATGCGTTTTTCTTTTGTCATAGATACACAGATTTGCGTAATCGATATCTACATTCAATATCCGCCAATAAATCCATTGCAACGTTTTATTCTCTTCTTTGTTGTACAAATAAAACAACGATATTTAGAATTTCATCTTTTATTCATAACATGTTAAAGATCAGAGACCAACAGGTATGAAGTATAGTTCGCACTCACAGTTTAATTTATTGAAATTTAGTTGGAATTGTATGACACTTGATCAGGTGGTTTGTTATAATTCACATTATGTATTATACTTGTATTGTGGGCCGGAGGCCTTTGATTACTTAATAAAGAATTATTGTATATATAAATTACTGATTCTAGTAATTTCTAAATAATTGTTTATATACTGAGATTTGAAGATTTTTACTTTATAATCTAGAATGTTCCATTTTGTTATATGAAGTTGACCGTAGTAAAACGTTTGGGGGTTTCAGTATCAATATTCAAAGTGGAGTATCTGGTTCATTATTTTAATTGACAATTTACAAAATATTGAATGCTCTGAATTAAATATATTGTGAGAAGTTAAAAAATATTCTGCTCATCTAGTGACATTGGATTATTGGATTATTTGAACATTTGGACTATAATAAATTAATTGAATTGGATTAAAGGGACTTTTGGAAACTTTCATTAAAGGGACATTTGACATTTAGATTAAAGGGACAGTTGCTAATAGTATTTGGACTTATTCAAACAAATATCCTTAATGTACATGTTTTATAATTGATATATACTAGTTTGATGTGTTATGGAGATTTGTTATGAGCAAACGGAATCAACCTTATATGCGCTAATAGACATTATACTTGTTCAACCAAACCAGAAGCCCCAGATCAATTGTGGTATCTGACAAAGAGCAGGATATAAAGCGTAGCCATAAGCAATGTAACATAATTGAGTCGTGAGTAGGTTTCGAAGTTTTTCGGTATAAACTTCGATTTTATTAAACAACATGTTGATATAATAATCACAACTCTGAAATATTTGATGGCACTGTAGCATTGGCAATATCACAACGTGTCACCGATATGATGAGAATATGTATGGCGATTTTATCATTATTATAAATGCATGCGTCAAAAATAACGTTTTTAACTAAAACAAATGTATTGTTGAACGTTTAAACTTATTTGATATAACGTTGTTAACATTTACGAACGACTGTTTTAAATGAGTTTTTAAATTGTCATGTGATTTGAAATGTTTACACAACCATAAATAACAGAAAACAGAGATTCTATCACAGGCCTATATCACGGTTATCTCAGTTGGTGGAGTTATATTTTATACCGCCTAGTTATTAAGTGGCAACACTATTTGAGTGTTGGGAAGGGGTACAGCCTTTTCTTGATTTCCAAAGTACTACAGAAACAATATATCAGAGATATATAATACATTCAGAAGATTACATTCAGTAAAGGGTTTTTACTATATACATACATGTATAGTATAGCACTATACTTTCTTCTCTCTATCCTTCTATAGGCCTACTATCGTAACGGAAACCTGTAGATTTATTCGTAAATCATTTCTTGGGAAATACATGCATAAATCGATAAATCACGTGTGATGTGATGAGTCATTATCTCACTAATAATTTGATAAAGCATGTAGCAGGATTGCCTTCTTCTATATATATATATACATATATTATATACTCAGCAAAAAAAAAGTATCCACTTTGTTTTCCTGCAAAATCTGAGACAGTAAGAATGAACAAAATTTCATCGAAATATACCGATTAAAAAAATAAATCACAGTTTAAAAACATAGGTGTGAAAACGAAATTAACAAAACTTAACAAATGGTAACGACAATAGCACAGATTCAGCAGTTTAGGTCGATTCAAATACACAGAAATATATTCAAAACCTCGCTGATATCTCATGTGTCCACTATTACACCGAATATACGCAAGAATGCGACGTCGGATGCTTCTGACGTAACGACTGACGAATTTTGGAGCTAATGCGTTCCATTCGCGGACAAGAGCTGCTGCAAGGTCCTGGGGTCCGTTTCAATAAGCAACTTACGCAAGGTTTCTGACGTAAGTTTTGCGTACGCTCTTCTTACCGTATTTCGAGCGTTTCAATAAAAAAGTTACGCATATTTTTTTTCCAGATTTGCGTTAGTTTTTGCGTAACTCTACGCAAGCTCTTAGGCTTGCGTAAGTCTTGCGTGAGTGTGTAAAAGAACGCAACAATCGACAAAACAAGATGGCCGCACACTTGCTTTTTGCATTTCGAGCCCGAATTAATCGTCGTGAGCGAGGTTTTCGTGAGCGAACTTATTCATTTCTAACCATGAGAGACAGCGAACTAATAGAACGTTATCGATATCCAAGAGCAAGCATAGAAAGTTTAGTTGAGATAATCCGAGATGATATTGAGTGTCTTCATGTCCGGAGTTTACCTCGTCCGGCCTGCTTCAGATTTGTTCAGTACGCCTATGGCAGGCGGATTCAGACTTTCATCAATAAGCGTACTTTCAAAAAGTTCTTGCTTCTTACTAAGTCTTGTAGCACGATGTGACGTCAAGTAGGGCTAACTGGTGCGTCAACACGTTAAACATGACGTCATGCGACATTGTAAACATGACGTCATGTACGTGAACATGCGCTAATTGCTTAGCCTTTGATCTACACTGTTTGCAAGTGAAAGTTAGATGCATGAAGCGGTCTGGCAATTGGGAAGGGAATGGAAATATTTTCAGAAACATATAAGTAAAAGGATACTTATCTAATGTATTCTCACATAAAAACAATTCCGGAAGATCATGCTACCCCGACCCCCAACCCCGCTATGATAAGTTAAACATCGGGCATATCCTGTTATTTGGGCCTAGCTATGTACCTGTAGTCCGGAGTAAAGGTTTATGTAATTCGTGAACATTAAATAATTTTCGCGCGAAGCGAAACCCCGAACATTAAATAAAACGAAGCCAACAGTCACGAGTCGCCCCGTTTTTCTATTCCGTGGTTGATCTTTGTTGACATTTTCAAAGGAAATAGAGTAGAGTGTACATAACAAAACAACGCGGTCACAATATCAAACTTCTTCAGTTGACTACTCTACTGTCTAGCAGGCGAACTCACCAGAGTTGTTTTCAACCATACCTTTCTTAATAGTACGCCTTATCTGCGAGTGATTGTTAAACAAGTGCATTCTTTCATGTTTACAAATCTAGAGATATAAAAAAGGATATATATCTATGTCTCTGATTCATTTCATACTGCTAATAATTGCTGATATTTTTTAGTGGTGAACTTTGTCCATTAGTATAAATTAAACATGACTAGCAAACACTCTATAAACTAGAAAGGCGCATCCGTATTGTAAGCTTCGCACGAAGCGATTGCCCCGAACATTAAAAAAAAATAGCGTATATCACACAAGCGAAGACCCAAATCCCTTACAAATTCATATTTTATAATTTATGACAAATAGTGTGAATGGTGTTATAAACGCCAAAAAAAACATGCCGAGCGCAGCGAGGTGTATAACAAGGTGTATATCACAAACGCCAAAACCTCGCTGATAATGACCACTCAAAATTAAATTATTAAAACATGTCTGTCGAAATTAAAAAACTTTGATTTGAAATGAAACACCAGGCCCAGCTATATCACATATTTAAACAAGAGCTGTCGGGAGAAAAGCGCAGCTCGACTATTCGATTTTTCAGAGAATAATACATTATATAGCTAGTATATACCATCAGAAATCAAGGCTAAAATAATGTGTGGTGGGGTTGGGGGCGCAACATAGCTATGTGTAAGTATTGACCAAAACTACACAGAAATATGTAAAAAAATAAATAAATTCGAGTTTTGAGTGGGGTGGGGGGGGGTTGAGAGGCGGGGGTTGGTGGTGTGGAGGTCGGGGTGGTGAGGTCAACAAATACGTGTAAGAGAGGCTATGTAAGCATTCACCAAAACAACACAAAAATATGTAAAAAAAACTAATTAAAACATCGAGTTTTGAGTGGGGATGGGGGCGAGGCGAGGGGTGGGGAGTGCAACATATATGTGTAAGAAGCTATGTAAGAATAGACCAAAACAACACAGAACTATTGTGAAACAAAATAAAAATAAAAATATTTCTAAAGTGGGGGAGTGGGGGGAAGTGTGGGGGGGGGAGTGGGGAGGGGGACAAGATAGCTATGTGTAAGAATTGACAAAAACAACACAGAAATAGGTAAAAAAAAAAAGTGGGGTGAGGAGGGGGATAGTGGAGAGGCAGGGAGTGGGTGGAAGGGGCAACATATATGTGTAAGAAGCTATGTGTAAGAATTGACCAAAACAACACAGATATATGTAAAAAACAGTAGACATTAATTATTCCAGTTTCTAGCGTGGGGTGGGTGGGGGAGGGGGGCAACATAGCTATGTGTAAGAATTGACCAAAACAACACAGAAATATTTAAAAAAAAAAAAAAAAATATTGAGAGTGGGGGGAAGTGGGGGTGGGCGTGGGGGGTGGGGGGGTGGGGTGCAGATAGCTACGTGTAGTAAGAATTGACAAAAACAACACAGAATATGTAAAAAAAAAAAAAGTGGGGTGAGGAGTGGGGATAGTGGAGAGGCAGGGAGTGGGGTGGAAGGGGCAACATATATGTATAAGAACATATATGTGTAAGAATTGACCAAAACAACACAGGTATATGTAAAAAACAGTAAACATTAAATAAAAATATTCCAGTTTTCAGCGTGGGGTTGGGGTGGGGGAGGGTGGCAACATAGCTATGTGTAAGAATTGACCAAAAAAACACAGAAATATGTAAAAAAAAAAAAAATAGGAAATATATTTTAAAAAAGTGAGTTTCGAGCATGCGGGTGGGGTGAGGGGAGGGGAGGGCGGGAAACATAGCTATGTGTAAGAATTGATCAAAACAACACAGAAATATGTAAAAAAAAAAAAAAAAAAAAAAAAAAAAAGGGAGTTTCGACAGTGTGTGTGTGCGTGTGGTGGGTATGAGTGGGGTGGCGCGGGGAGAGGCAGTGGTGGGGAGAGGGGCAACATATATGTGTAAGAAGCTATGTGTAAGAATTGACCAAAACAACACGGAAATATGTAAAAAAATAAAAAAAAAGTTAAATAAAAATATTCCAGTTTCCAGCGTGGGGGTGGGGTGGGGGGATGGTGTAGAATAGATCAAAACAACACAGAAATATGTAAAAAAACAAACATCGGGTTTCAAGTGGGTTTGGCTTGGCGGGGAGGGTGGGGGCGGGGTGGGTGGGTGGGTGGGGTGGGGGGGGGTGGGGAGCAGGCAACATAGCTATAAGTTTATGAATGGACCAACAACAAATCAGCAATATGTAAAAAAAAAATTGCCGTGGCCGGATGGGGGTGGTGGGTGGGAGCGCCAGTAGGGGGAGAGGGAGCCCATACCCTAATATGGGTGAAAAGTCGCGATTTCTAGCGAATTTTTTCAGCACTTCTGATTGGCTAATTATATCGTGGCCACGGGATAAATAAGTCGCGGCTACGAGATAAATAAGTCGAGGCCACGACATAATGACATAATAAGTCGTGGCCACGAGATAAATAAGTCGAGGCCACGACATAATGACATAATAAGTCGTGGCCACGAGTAAAATTATTTTTCTCTCATGTCACTTCTATGCCACCGTACACTTAGCATAATGGAATATTGAATGAAACAAAGAACAAGTTTTACCCATTACAATATATGTTGTGTAACCGGGCACATGTATACTGAAATAACCTCTTAGGTCATCCTTAAAACAGTGTTGGTTTGCAGTGCTCAGACCGACTCCTACTCGCATTTTATTTTTCACTGGGCCATACTGCCAATATTCTCTCGCGATCCATTCCGGTAGATTCTATCATGGATCAATCATCATATAAATCTAGGTCTATGATTCTAAAAAAAAAATCAACAACCTACCTACTCACCTTGAAAATTATGGGTTGGAGCCATACATGTACATGTGATACTATTGAAGACATAATCTGGGAGATTCAAGAAATTGTTAACGGAGATTTGTCTAAAATCTGTGAGATTCTATAAGAAACCATTTCTTAGATCTCTGGTATAAGTGATGTTTAATAAAATATGTTCATACCTTTAAGTTTTTTTAAAGCATTTGATAACATAAAATAAGGGTAAATGTCATTTAAGAGCTTATAGATCTAAAAAAATAAATAATATAGAGGTTCTTAATTATTAAGTTTTGGTGTGTGTTTTTTTGCTACACTACGCGGTTTGATACAATGTGTGGCTGATCATTGACGTGTTATACTTTGATACGTGTTATACTTTGATAACATCACAAATAATAATAACCAAGCTCGTGACTTTTATGACTTTTATCTTCCCCCATGTGTAAGTTTATAAGAATCTGTCATGGCATAGACCGAGGTATAAGTGTTTTTATCGGAAACACTTATACCGAGGGTTGGAATTCCCTTTCTGAACCGAATACCCATGATAGATTTGTTTTTGCATATCAGAGACATTTTGTGCGTTGACGCCGTCAGCTACTAATGTTTTGCATGTCCCGCATACCGGATACCGGATGTTCGTGCGCCGGATGTTGATGCGCGCGTGACTTTTATCTTTACCCATAAAGATAAGACTTTAAAGATAAGACTTTATCTTTATGGATACTTTCCATCTCCCATGCAAAACGTGGATAGTCTTCTCCGGTATGCAAGAAAATGCTTTCCATCCCCGATGTATACAAGAAATCACATGTATGGTCGGAGTACTGCACGCCAACAATACTTTTGCTAAGGCTGGCCTGGGCATAGTTTGCACTGGTACTGGTAGTGGTAACAATTTGGGGACACATTAGATGTATTCTGCCAAATGTAATGACTCTATAATTTAAAACTACAATTGATTCATAGTCAAAGAAAACATGCTCGACCAATCTACCATCTTCTTGTAATCCGGTCTTGCGGATGCCGATGTGACAGCGAGGCGCGCCAATTGTACTTACCTTCGACGCAAGAGAGTACTTACGCAAAAACTTACGTCAGTTTTTTTGCGTAACTTACGATTTTGCGTACGTTGGTTTTATTGAAACGCACTTACGCAAGATTATATTTTTTGCGTACGCAAATACTTAAGTTAGAATATTTGCGTAAACGTAAGTTGCTTATTGAAACGGACCCCTGAACACTTTGGATAGGGTCATCCTGACGTACACGACGTCTCAAATATGCTCGATGCTTCGTCAGTCGTTACGACAGAAGGATGGAGGCGACGTCACATGTTTAAGTGTATTCGGTGTAACGGTGGACACATGAGATATTAGCGAGGTTTTGAACATTTTTGTATGTATTTGAATGGGCTTAGACTGCTAAATCTGTGATATTGTCGCTAATCTTTACATTTGTTAAGTTTTGTTAATTTCGTTTTCACACCTATGTTTTTAAAGTTTAATTTGTTTTTTAAGCATTCGGTATATGAAATTGTGTGTGAACATCAAACAAAGATGTTATTAAAAGTAAATCATGCTGCAATTGTTAGTTATTTCTTACAGTCTCAGATTTTGCAAGAAAACAAAGTGGATACTTTTTTTTTTGCTGAGTATACATAAAATCTTCAAACTTTATACACATAGTATATCTGGTGCAACAACGACCCCTATATTCAACAAAATTCCGAAGTACCCGGTCGTAATTTCTAAGAAAACACATCGGCTTGAACATTTTAAATTTTGATCATGCGACATGTACGATCAAAGCAGACGAATTGGACAAGTATGCAGTTCAACCGTATCTCCAGTAAAGCGTTACTTTAGGTGACAAAACAGAGTATAGCATTGGCATACTCTAAGGTGGGTTATTTCATGAGTGAAAGATGTTAGACTTTCGGAGTTATCGTGGGGAATGCAGCAGGGTTCTTCCTCTTACCAATTACAAACCACCCATGAAGTGGCACGACATTTTATACTTCCAAAATGTGTATGTACACATGAAGTCATGGTGTCCTTGACCTCTAAACTAGTGACCCCAGAAGAAACAAGATCCATCGTCACATCAAGCGCGTACCTATGAAGTACCATGCGAGTATCGGTTATACTTACGGAATTATCGTTAAGAACGTGTCTGTCCCTAGGAGGTCACTGCGATCGTAAGCATGGATCAAATAACCCCAATGCAAAGGGGTTCCTCCGATCACCGAGGGCACTATACCGATGAAGCATCATGAGCGTGGATATTATATTTATATTATATTATATTTACGGAGTAATAGCTCGGAATGCGCAGTTCTATACGAGGTCTTGATGATTTTGACCTTTGACCTAGTGATCCAAAAATTAATGAGATTCCTCCTCTCACCAAGGGAATGTTAACTATGGAAGGTTCATGAAGGTGGGGTTTGTGCTTTCGAAGTTATAAGTATATCAATTCCATGTCATGGCGACTTGACCTTTGATCTTCTGACCCAAAAAAATAAATAGGGTTTCTCCTCTTAACAAGGACAGTGCACCTATGAAATTGTATAATGTGTTATACTTGTGGAAAAGGTGTGGTGCTTAGCAAGTTTTGAGTATTATATAGTGTGACGGGTGGGATATAATCCTATGTGTTTATGGCGTGGTATTCTTATTTCTTGCGAACACGGTCCGGAACAGGTTTCAACTTCAAAACAAATACCGAGTATATAAACTATATAAAGAAACCGACCTACTTGGCAAGATTGAAATCAGTTGTTCATATTTGAAAAATAAATACACATATCTATTAAGTTGTACGTACCTGATGTAGCATCGGTTATGGTATTCACAGCAGAAAGCATTACAAGTAAGAATACGATGTTCTTGTTAGCTGCCATCTGAAAAAAAAGATAACAAGGAGTTCAATGAACGGAACCAATCGGCTCAAATGGGTAATAAAGCGCTCATCTGATAATCAGATGTTAAATTTCACGCTTACAACTTTACACATGCGAATGTTCATTGACAATGATTTTTTTTTACATATGTATATATTATCCAAAATATTCGTCTAAATGGGGTCACAAACAGTATCAGTCGATAGACAATGTCCAAAATCGTGCCTCCAGATATTTTAGGCGTCCATAGATTCTCTCCAGTTCCAGTGATTATCGGGACATAGGGTGGCTACCAAGTTCATATAGACACTGGATCTCGATATTACGATTTTAGAATAGAATGATGACATGTGATGACTACAAAACGTGCTTTCAGCTGTGCCTATAGCATTTGCAATAATAACTGGTCATGACAAGCAGTGTTAAAAAAATAATGCAAGAACTTGGTTTTATTATTTACTTTAATACTAAAAATACCGTTAATATGTCAACTTTAAATGTCGATATAAGAGACTATTACGCTAGAATATGCATACAAAAGACTAGAATATGGATAAAAATGACTAAAAGTTTACCGACATTGAGGACTTATATTCTATTTAAAGAAACCTTTGTTACCGATAATTACGTGAAAATGACACTTACTAAGGGTGAGCGATCTAGTTTAGCTCAATTTCATTGTGGTATAACTTGACTACCAATTAGAAATAAAACTGGGAGATACGTCGGCCAAAATCAAAACCAGAGACTTTGTAAATATTGTAATGATAATGCTGTTGAAGATGAACACCATTTCTTACTAGACTGTTAATTTTATAATGATATAAGAACACTATATTTAATCCAACTCAACATAACAGAGACTTTTAACTTTGAGAAAAACGCGAAACTTAAATTTGTATGCTTAATCATCATAAGGAAAGTTGCAAAATACTTATTTTTAAAGATTTTCTGAAGAGACGCAACTCAGCTTATACTGTTACTTATTGTATTATCAAGTATAATGCCATTGCTATAAATTTGCAATCATATTTAATATCCACTGAACTATTTATTATTGATTTATTCAATTTATATATATATAAAGTAAAGGGCACCATTAATTGCATGTAATAGTTTTTAAACTGAACCTTCTCGTTTTCTTCTCTCATTTTTACTGCTTGTTTGCCGTTAAATGAAAGACAATCAGGCTCATGCTTTTCTAAAACCTTATTTAAAACAAAGGATATACTTCATCATTTTCATACCCGAATATATTAAAGCGTATATTATTTTGATTTTCAATTTTTGGAACCTGTTTTTATAGTAACAGGAAAATAATTCCTTTGTAATAAGGATCTCCGATATACGTTTCATACTTTGATATCCTTCGAGGATCGTTTTCAACAGGAAATTTATAAGCCACGTTACACCATCTAAAACACTCATTATCTTTTTCAATTTTTATATTAAACGGTGCTGCATTTCTTTTGGCAATCTTAAAAAATAGCTACATGGTAAAGGGTTATAATTTCTCGATCTACATAATGCGCATCAACTGATTCAATTGTTCAACCTCTTCATTCCGAAAGCCAATTTCGAACTCTATTTACAATTTCATCAGCTGCTGAATCTAGCGCATTTTTTATTTCATTTTTTTCTATAATTGATTTAAATTCGATTTAATTAAATATAAACATATTTATTTTACATCGATTGCGAAAGTAGATGTGCATTAATTATGGATTAATGGATTTATCTTATTCAAATAATTAATATTGCGTTGGAAGTAAAATAAGTTGTTTTAAACGAAAGCCTCTGTCTTTATCTCCAAGCGTTATTTTTAAAAATTAAAGTAATTTTCAAATCAACACTCATTTTAAAACTGATGTTCTTTTTTTCGAAACTGTACGAGGGAATCTTTTTTATTTACAATATTAACTTGAAAAACTTTACTATATTGTTTTGGGGACTTTCCAGCTTCTCGAATACTCAGTAAATATATTTATTTTCATGTCTAAAATTATTAATTATTTAATTTAACAAGAATAAACCACAATTTCAATTCATCGATTTAACAGGATGTTAAAGTAAGAATTAAAAGAATCTTTATTTATAAAAACCCGAATTCCTGATAAAACTGTTGTTGTTTTTCACCAAAAAACATGCAACTGACGTATGTCTTTTGAGTTTTCCATGGTAATTCTAGCTCCAGTGCTTTAGAAATTATCATTTTAGCTAGCCCATTAAAATTTACATAAATTATCAACCCCATGTCAAGTTTACATTCTTTCTTAAAATCAATAATTTCTTGTTCCAATTATAATACATATAATATTTTTATTTTAAAGCCAGCAATTATTATTTATTTATTTGTATCTTAAAAATATAATGAATGCAAATATTGTAAAAAAAAAAAGTTTTCTATTAGATGTTTCCGATTCTTCTGAAATGTGTTTTGATTGTATTTTATTTGACGTAATTAATAAAAAGAAGCACTACAAATACTGCATTGGAAGTAAGCTTTGTTACAAGCGCACTCATACATGTAGGAACTGCAAAGGTATGAAGTTACTGAAACAGAGCGTTATTGTTTTTTATTGCGGAACCTATAATAATTATGATGTGATCGCAGATTATAATTACAATCGCAAGAAAAGTATTTAGCAGAGAAAATATTACTAGGAAAAACGTTTGATAAAATATAATTTATCTCATTTAGAAAAAAAAGTGCGAAGATTTGCTTTACAAAATTATAAAAAACTTTAGACAAAATAGAAGGTCGAAAAAGGTCAATAAAATTTCAATACATTTTTAAGAAACTATTTATGATGTTAAAAAGAAAAAAGAAACAAACTGACTAAAACAAAACCTGCTAGAGAAAAGTACAAGATTTTGAAAAAAGTAAAAAAATAATTATAAAATATTTTAGTCTGATTATTGGATAAATGCCGTTTAGTTTAGACGTTCTTATATACATTTTTAGAGGTTCCGTAAAATTAAAAAAATTCTGAATTTCTATATTTATTAAAGGCAATTCTAATAACCTCTTCATCATTTTCTAACTGCTGTTGCAAAAACAGGAGTGGCTGCAACCAATGCTAAAACAGCAGCACAATCAGTTATTCCAGTGGTAATCTTTAACCCTGTGTTTATAATACCACACAATGTATAACTACGTCTGTATGCATCAACAGATCGTGTTAAGTGATATATTAGTTCTTTTTTGTTTTTAATTTATGTTATGTACAGTTACTTATAATTAGATAAAATATTTAGAGATAATAATTGTTCATGTTCTTTAGATTATATTGTTACCTATTTTTAATAATTCACTCGAAACTCGATATTCTCTACTCGAAACTCGAAATTCTCTACTCGAAACTCGATATTTTCTACTCAAAACTCGATATTATCTACTCGAAATTCGATACTTAGAAAATGTGAACATCAGTCGAACTATGATTTTTTACAATAATAGTTTCTATGCAGATAAGTGTTTCTGTTGCAAATTGTAAAGAAATAACATGTTAATACCAACGACGTGGGTATTTATAGTTGCCGACAATGCCGACGATTACCATATAATGTTATAATGTCAATGTTTCACTCCAATGCTTCGTCGTCGATCTTATTATGAATTTTTACACCAAAATGTTTTGTGAAATTGCCTATAACATAGTTTTATATTGAAAAGCAAATCCATTGCAATTAAGTGGGTGGGGTAATTCAACATGCGACTTTTAAGAAACAGTGTTAAAATATACATTTATATGAATTGCTCATTCACATTTTTCCATTTTTATTATTTATCTATGTCTTTATATTGTAATACCTCATTGAAATGTATTGTTCATACTAAAATATTGCAGAGATCCATACACATAAATCTGCAGTGATTTTATGAAAAACGCAATTTTTTTGCGCCACGAAACAACCTGTTTCCCCTATTTAGATTTTACAAGACTTTTTAGTGACATATTGCAAAATATGTATCTATCAGAAAATAATAAAAAAAAAATTGTTGCGATTAGTTTGATGTGGGTTTACAGGCTAACTTGACTAGTTTATTTATTTGCTAAACATTTGGAGCAGGCTAAGTATAAGGTTTTATCAGAACTTTTTTTCTTTTTGAAGAAATAGCAAAAACAGAATAAACTTCTATAACCTTACCACATCACCTTATCAAAGACAAGCTTATTGTCCTTATCCAAACAACTTTCGCTAAAGAAAAAACTACCTTTTTTTTTACTAACGGCAGTTTAGACAATTACACTACGTGGACATGCCAAGAAGTTTGTGAAACACTCTTTTTCCTATTAGATAATATTTTCGTCATGTATGGAACTACTGTTTCTAGACAAATTGTTGGTATCCCTATGGGAACTGACTGTGTGTACCTGTTGTCGCAGATTTGTTCTTGTATTGCTATGAAAGAGATTTCATGTTGGGTCTTTCATCCGATGCTCAGGCAGATGTAATTGAAGCCTTTAATGACACCTCTCGGTATCTGGCTGACATATTGAACATTGACAATCCCTTCTTTTCTACTATGGTTAATAATATATATCCTAAGGAACTTCAACTCAACAAAGCTAACATTTCTGATACTATCGCTTATTTTCTTGATTTGCATCTCTCTATTGAAAATGGCGAAATAATTAGTAACATCTATGACAACAAGAGGGATGAGTTTAATTTTGATATTGTTAATTAACACCATTTAGATTGGTATTTTCCTCGAGCTACTTCTTATGAGCTCTATGGTTCTCAACTTATTCGTTTTTCTAGAGCTTGTAGTCGTGTTGAGGACTTTAATATTCGAAATACATGTATTTGTACATCTTAAATGGTACTCCAGCAGGACTTACTATAAACTTTAATAACATTTTGCACAATTTTATTTCCGAAAATACATACTGAATAGGTGATCCTTGGAAGCAACAAACACAAACAGGAGAGAAAAGTAGCAGACTCGGTTTTATTGAGTCTGTTCATGAGAGGTAATAATAAGATGCAACACCTCTCACATCTCCTAGCGCCGACTTTAGCGATGTTCTATTTTAAAGCAACACAGAATGGGCTTGATCCTGATCTACATTTTAAAATAGAAAAGTAATTTAAGAACTCTTCTGCGACAAGGACTAGCACAACCTGATTTCTATGGTGCTGTGATTTGCAAACTTCGTAAGATCCTTGGTCATAATCACTTTCATACAATCTTTATTAAACTTGTTAAAAGGTTTATCAAAAGATGTTATGACCCTATCATTTTGAAATGCACTGAATGTTTAGTGGTTGATCCATTTACAGTTCGCCACTATGCTTTCCTCTCTGATTGTGCGATGACTGGACAGATTGTAGAAGCTATGATGACGTCTACCTAAATTCTTATAGAACGGTAGCGTTTGATGTTTGTCATTAATATTGTCTTGTAGTACCCTTAACGGTTTGTTCTCCTGTTTCTCTGGGTTGTGCCAAGTCATTGAGAACTTACTTTGTAGCTTTCTATGCTTTTGTTTGTTATATTATTTATACATGATCATGTATGTGTTTTACTTATATTGCCTATTAATGCTGCCCTGTTTGTTAGAGATTATAACCTGGCGGGGATATCTTTATTTACACTGTCTCGTTTATTGGGATGACGATACTAAGGGTAAGAGTGAGGTTTGGTGCACCTTAGAACCTGGTTTAAATCCCCAGCGGCCTTTTTTGCCACTGGCTGTTCCAAGGTGGTAACCCTATTGTCAACCCTTTTGCGTTTGGGATGTCATATCTTGCCTTTTATTCATCTTTATAGTTGCTGTTTGTAGTAGGCGGCCCATCTGAAATAAGAACGCTAATTTTTAAGTTGATGGCCTTTATAGTAGAAGCGTTTCATTGATACCATGAAAATTATTGAAGTGTCCGGAACACCGTAGGGCCGGATGCCATTTCCATAAAGGCCATCTAAGGTCGTAATGTAGGTCAAAGTTCAACCAAATGCAAAAAAAAATGGGAAATTCAGAGTCTGATGAATAACTTGAATAATCCAAAGCTAACCAAACGTGGAAACAATACTTATGGAAAAAACATCTCGTTCAAGTTCGATAACCTACGAGATTGAACAAGTATTCCATTTAGTTATTGCCCTTAATTGGTGAAAGTTGTTGAAATGGTCGATGTGCTTCTCAATAAGTTGAGTTATCTCCCATTTTTTAACTAAGATTTTTGAAATTGACAATATCTGCTCACTTGAATAATTATAATTTAGTTTTAACCAACATGGATACAATGCTAATGGCCAAAATATCTCATTTGAGTTCGGTAAACAACTAGATTACTTCAGTAACACTGGAGTTATTGCTCCTTAATTAGTGACATTTGTTGAAATAGACACTGTTTGCTCAATAACTTAAGAATTTATATTTCAAATTTAACTTAACCTTGACAAAATTCTCATGACCAAATAAATCTCGATACATTCTGATAACCAGACAGATTCGACCATTGTACCCCCAGAGTTATTGCCTCTTCGTTGAAAGTGTTGAATTTAACGAAGTCCGCTCGATTACTTGAGTAGTTTAGTTATCTAAATTTAAGTAACTCTCCAATCATTCCGTTCATGACATGCGTATTTTCTAACAATATTTCACTCTTGTTTTCAATATCCGCCCGTGCGGAATTCAGTGTGAAACGTAATGTACGTGCATTTATGCATACAACAGTAAATAGTTAACATATGGGGAATAAAGCGTTGCTTGAAAAGCAGCTGCAATGAACCTATTCATTTGAAGGTACATTGTGACAGGAAATGTGTGGAAAAATATAATTGGAACCAGTAGGAGGAGAAATGCCCACTGATGGATGCACAGGAAATGGGGATAGAGATGTCGAAGTACTATCATGGCTTATACGAGGTTATCATCATTGCTCATCCGGAGACAAAAAAAAATACAAACTTGATAGTTGAGTATCGATATCGATTCCCCTCTAATTCAGAAGTATTTACACAAAGTGCTTCTTACGTCTTTTCCCTATACAAATCTACGTTAAATATGTAAAATCTCTGTATACAATACTTTGGACATAGAGACGGAGCCATGTTTAACCCCGTCGAGACAAAGCATACACACTTGAAAGTTTACTAGTTAGGTCTGGCTGGGGGTGTCGGGGTGGGGGGCAATTTGCGTTGCTAATTGGACATGAACGCTTAACATGAAT